>JAYMTK010001461.1:0-16326 GCA_036897405.1 Pelargonium myrrhifolium | reverse complement strand
TAATGATTATGGTCAAATTTTATTGGATAGCAATCCAATTAATTTGGACCACACATTCTAGTCAATCCATGTGGCTGTTGAATCATATGGAATGGTTCGGTTCATTTGCTATTTGTGGGTTGTTTTGGTTTGGGATTTGTGTGGGGCTTATGAATAAGTAACCCACACATTTGTGGCTCATTAAGGTCCAAACCAAAGGCTAACAAATCAGTCATTCCAAGGTTGAATGATGAACCATTCAAAAGTTGAATGTTCCATTCAAACATATCTGAATGATTCTCATTCATATACTCATTAGTGGTTAGAGATGAAATTTCATGGATATGAGAATCAATTTGAAATGCTCATTTCCATCTCTACATATAGATGGTAGCCACCATCATCTTTTCCATTCTTTTTACACACTATATTGATACTAAAAGAGAGAGAATCAAATTTGTGGAGGTGATGCCCGCTTCTAAAAAGAAACGTTCCAAGATCGTCTTCAAGGTGCAAAGTGAGGGATCCTTGGAAATTTCTAGCATAAGAACGAGGAGCTTGAGCTTAGGGTGAATACCTAAGAGACGCGAGTCATTCGGCTGGTGTTCGTGACCAATCAAACCTCTCATCGGCGTGTTTGTGAAACACACACAAGGTAAACAATCTTAAAACCGGTTAGACACATCTCAGATGAATCCGTGGCAAGGTTTTATGGATATATATATATATATATGCATGCTTTCTTCCATTTTTCATCCCTCTAAAACCTTTCATTTTTCTAACTAGTCATCATTTTTTATATATCAACCATGTTTGAAATAACTTCTGGATCTTCTCCACCCTCGTCAACCATCAATAACCTCTAAGCAAGGAGTCTCATTCTCATCCAAATAACTACCATTCATCTGAATGGATGTAACTTCTTTCGGTGGTCTTAGTCGGTGAAGATGTACACCCGCGGAAGGGAAAAAATTGGGTACTTGACAGGAGAAAAAAAGAGCCAGAATCCAATGATCTTTTATACGCAATGCGGAAAACTCGATGATAATGACATGGCTTGTAAATTTAATGGATGAAGATATTGGTTCCAATTACAAGTGTTTGTCACCAAGTTTTTAATTTATTGAAGCGGTTGTTGTAGGTTTTAGATCTGTTCAACAACTATGTGTGGAAATCCACAAAAGATGCAAATTATTACAACACAAGTGAAAGAGACACATTGTATCTACAAATTCCTTGTTAAATTAAAAGTGGAATTTGATGAAGTGTGAGGACTGATCTTTGGGAGGTATCCTATTCCATCACTCAACGATGTATTTGCAGAAGTTCGTCGTAAAGAAAGTCACAACAATGTTATGTTGGGAAATAAATATTCAAACAAAAAACCAAGGCACAATTCACGAGAAATTTGCTCGAAACTTCATGGCAAGCCAATAAATTGAAAAATCGGCAAGTTGAAAGATCGAAACAACCAAGGACTCCCCACAACAAATGAAGCTAATACAATATCATTTACCAAGAAGAAGATGGATCACCTTTTGAAGCTACTAAAATCTAATCAATCATATGATATTCTGAGTGTCTATTGCTCAATCAATTAGTAAATTTGATGCTCTTTCTTGTCATCCAAATTATGTTCCACAAATAATAGATTATGGAGCGTTTGATCATATATGACTAGTATGTCGAATTCTTTCAATTCATATTCATAATTTTCCAGTCTTGAAAAAATAAGAGTTACATATTGTAGTTTTTCATCAATTGTAGGAAAAATTTCAGTAAAACTGTTAGACTTGTTTAATCTTAAATATGTCCTTCATGTTCCTAAGCTTGCGTGTAATCTTTTGTCCGTATGTAAGATCACTTAAGAGTTTAATTGTCGTGTGATTTTTTATTATTCCCATTGCAAATTTAAGGACCGAAACTCGAGGAAGACGATTGGAAGTGCTAAGATGATAGATGAACTTTACTATTTTGATGGTACGCTATCAGAAAATAAAGAGAGACTTAGTGTCTTAATAGTATTAGTTATATTTTTTTTTTTGAACAAATAATGCTTTGACATTCTAGAGTAGGACTTCTTAGTTTTTTATATCTAAAACTTTTGTTTCCTACTTTGTTTATAGGGTTGGATTACTCTTCATTTTATTGTGAAAGTTATTATCTATCTAAAAGTCATCGCACTTTTTACGCACATAACCTTGTGTCTCTTCAAAACCGTTTTATTTAATAGATAATGATGTTTGGGGACCTTCACGGGTCACTACTATCTAAAAAACGGTGTTTGTTACCTTCATAGATAATCATACTCGATTGTGTTGGGTATATTTAATGAATGAAAAATTTGAGGTTGAAAAACTATTCAATGATTTTACACAATGTATGAAACCCAATTTCAAATAATAATTAACATCTTTCATAATGATAACGAGACTGAGTATTTTAAATGGATTCTTCAAAAAAAAAAATGTAAAGAAAAAGGGGATACATCATCAATCCACTTGTGTGGACACTCCACAACAAAATGGAATTATTGAGCGAAAAATAGGCATTTACTTGAAGTTGCTCATGCTATAATGTTTTATTTGAATGTATTGAAATAGTTTTGAGGTGAGCAGTTTTAACAACATATTACCTAATCAATAGATTGCCTACCAGAGTTTTAAAATATACCACACCTTTAGTGTATTTCAAAAACACTTTTTCTTTGCTAAATATGTACTCTGACTTACCTCCGAATGTATTGGTTGTATTGTTTTTGTCCATTTGCCTCACAATACTTGGTCCAAACTTGATCCCCGAGCTGAAAAGTGCATTTTTCTAGGATATGCACCTAATAAAAAGGGATACAAATGCTATAATCCCCCACCCCCTCCTCATCACCCCTAAAAAAAAATTGTATAGGTGAGTACGGGTGTCTTCATGAGGGGACTAAGGTAATGGAAGAATTTTTTGGGGATAACGCACCTACACCATTACACAATATATTTTTATCCAATACTGAACATGGGAAATGTGATACTCATATTGAAAGTAGTACGAAGAATCTTAGTCATGTACTGCTAAACATTATTGTATCCGAAACAGAAGGAGAACAACAACAAATACACGTCGATCATCCTAAACTTTTGGTGTATAGTCAGACAAGACATTATTAAGAGTATATTCATCATAGTAATGATCAATCTCAACCCCTTTGATCTAGATCCTACAAATTCTGTAGGTACTCCTACAAATTGTATTTCTGATGTATACTCTGATATTGACAAAACTCAACTGATTTAGTCATTCCTATAACGATTAGGAAAAGAACCCAAATTTGCACAAAAATATCCTAAATGCCCAATTTCTAAATATATGTCATATGTTAAATTGTCTAGTATCCATAAATCTTCAATTTCAAAAATTTCACATGTGTCTGTCCCAAGTAACATTCAAGAAGCCTTTGGTGAATCGATTGGAAATCAACAGTGATGGAAGAGATGAATGCTCTTAGGTGAAGTGGTAGTTCGAAAGTGGTGAATTTGCCAATGGAGAAAAAAAACAGTCGGATGCAAGTGGATATTTACAGTAAAGTGCAAGAATGGTGGGAGCATGGAAAGGTTGAAGGCAAGACTGTTACCAAAAGGGTTCACCCAAACATATGAGATTGACTATCAAAAGACATTTGCCCTTGTAGCCAATATTAATTCAATTAGAATTTTGATATCCTTAGCAGTAAATTATAATTTTTCGTTGTACCAACTTGATGTAAGAAAATACTTTCTTCAATCGAGATCTAAATGAGGAAATTTTAATGAACCTACCACCTGGCTTTGAAGAAGAAATGGGTGAAAACGAAGTTCGTAAATTGCGAAATTCTTTGTATGACCTCAAACAGTCCCCCATAGCTTGGTTCAAAACATTTGAAAAAATTGTGAAGGGGTACGATTATTGCTAGTACCAAAGAGAAAGTTGTCATTCTGATAATTTTTGTGTGTGATATAATCTTGACAGGTGATGACAAGGTAGAGTTTGAGAAATTTAAAAGGAGATTGAAAACAGAGATTGACATTAAAGACTTTGGGAAACCTAATTACTTCCTTGACATAGAATTGGCTAGATCCAAAGAGGTATATTTGTGAATCAGCGTAAATATATTCTTGATCTACTTAATGAAACGGGTCTCCTTGGTTGCAAACCAGCTGAAACACCAATCAAACCAAATTTCAAACTACAATCATCCAAATCCAAAGAAGAAAATAAAGAGTGGTACTAAAGGCTCATAGGAAAACTGATTAACGTGCCTCATACTCGCCCAAATAATATCATTTTTACAGTTAGTGTAGTAAGCTAATTCATGCACTTTCTGTGTCAAGAGTACTTTGATGCATTCTATAGGATTCTCATATACTTAAAGAGAACTAAAAAAAAGGGCTTATGCTCGAAAAACGTGGGCACCTACAAATTGAATGCAGAATGGGCTGGAAGCACCATTAATAGATGGCCCACTTGTGGTTATTGCACCTTAGTTAGAGGCAACCAATTACTTGGAGGAGTAAAAAGCAAAATGTGGTAGCTAGAAGCAGTGCAGAGACTGAATTCAGATCAATTACTCTTCGAACTTGTGAGGATTTTAGATTAAAAGACTATTAGAATATTTAAAGATTTTAAATTCTCTACTTATGAAGTTGTATTGCGACAAGGATGTCATATCAATAGCTCATTACTCGATCCTTTATGATAGGACAAAACATGTGCAAATCGATATCAAGGAAAAACTTGAAAGCAGGTTGGTTTGCATGTCTTTTGTTCCTACTAGGAAACAAGTTGTTGATGTATTCAAGAAGGGGCTTCCCACCAAACTCTTTGACAAGATAATTAACAAGTGAGTATGGAAGACATCTTCATACCAACTTGAGACTGAAATATTGTAGAATATATATGTTTGAAATAAAATATGTAGAATATCTAGTTCCCTTGTTTATACTAGAAATATTTCATTGTATTTATTATACTATTTTCTCCGTAAGTTATGGAGAAAATTTGTGTACCCTTCCCTATAAAAGAAGTTCAAACCGGTGAAATACAAGGAAAAATAAGAGTTAGGAGCTATGCGTTTAAGGCCTTGTTTGTTTTCTCTAGATCACCTCCGATAAGTCTCGATAAGTAGGTGATGAAAACTTTAAGGAGCTGAAAGTTTGTGCTTCATTAATTCAGTTATGTTTGGTAAATGACTAACTGAAAGTCACGATAAGTTGCGTAGTTTGTTTGGTAAAAACTCTGGTAAGTCAATATAAATAGTGTAAATTACCAAAATGTCCATAGAGTACAATTAGAAGGGTAATCTAAATAATTGTATATTTTAGTTAAAAATACCTCATTTTCATAGTTGTGCAGATACGGTTAACCAATTATAAATAACGGTCGACTGTGTAGCTCTATTTAGGAGGTAGATACGATTAAACATTTCATCTGATTTCTATTTCTATTATTTAATAATAATAATAATAATAATAATATAACCTAAATTAAATTAACTTAATATAAATTTAATAATAAAAATAAAAATAATCTAATTTAAGTTAAATTAAATTAACCTAACCTAAAAACTAACCTAAGTTAAACTTAAAACCCTACGTATAAATACTTTTTTTCTCCCAAACTCACCATTTCAGCACCTCTTCTCTCTCTCTTTTTCTCTCTCTCTCTCTCGCCTCTCTCATCTCCCTCTCATCCGTCGCCGCCGTCCGCTGAGCCACCATCCTCCTCCGTCGACCACCGTCCTCCAAAGCCGCCGAATCCGACGAGATTCAGAGCCAAAGTCGCCAAATCCGTCGAGAATTGAAGCAAAAGCAACCAAATCCGGCGAGATTCAAAGCAAAGTCGCCGAATCCGGCGAGTTCGCCTTCATCTCGTCTTTTCATTTTGGGTATTTTGTTTCATTTTGTGTGGGATTTGTTAAATTTAGGGTTCATTTCAGTTCTGGATTTTGGTTATATTTCATCCATGTATAGTTTGTTCAATTTTTTGGTTGTTGATCAATACAAACTTTTTTTGAAATATAGTCGTTAGTAATCCCTTCTCTACCCTCTCTACATTCTTCTATTTAAGGGCATTGTGGTCATTTTCGTACCTCAACTACAATTTTTGTTTGCTCTTGGACCAATTTTGGTCCATGAGATTTTGGTACTCTACCGGAGCTCCCACTGAAGAAATCCATTGTTCTCCACCGTTGAGTTGATTTTTGGATGAAGTTAACAAACAACATGTATCATATATGTACAAAACCAACTTACTAGAAATTTGATGCGGAGCCTCAATTAAGTAGCATATAGGCAAAACAAACAAACACTAGATATTTTCAACTGAATTCCTAAAAAATTATGACATATTGAGTATTCTTAATTTCTAATTCATGCGATTGTTTATTTTTTTTAAACAGGACATATGCAAAAATAAATAAAAAATTAATTTTATTTCCTTACCATGATCTTTTTAATATTTCAATTACTAACATTTCAAATCACTTATCACAATAAATAAATAAATAAATAAACCACGACCCTTGTTCTTCTACCTTGTCTACAGTATTCCACTGTTTCTTAGCTCTAATCCCTAATTTGCAGAGATTGACAACCATTATATTCCAGTGTTTCTCTTACCATAATATGTCACATCACAAGAGCAGCCAAAACAACAATAATGAAGTGTAGCATGTGATAGAAGACATCCCACAATATTCATTTGAAATTACAACATACAATCAGTAATCTAATTTGAAAATATACAACAAATCACAAGTTCCTAAAAGAGGCCATGAATGTGTTGTTTGGGGAAGGGTACTCTCAGGTCAAGACTGAATTGGCTGTAACATTTCATTGCAAAAAAGAAAGAATAAGATATTCATATGTTAAAAGGAGATATAATATATAAGACTCACTCAGTTGTGATTAGATAATTGTGGAAAAAAGAAGTGTGTACTGCATTATGTATGTATTGCTGTGTATCTGGAAAGGAGGGAGTATCATTTCCATGCCACTGAGTCAATCTCATCTCTGGCAGACTTGTATAGCTCAAGCCTCTTGGCTATTTGCTCTCTCTTGCCCATCAGTGCTGGGTCCTCATCCAACATTGCACTCAGCTGCTCCTTCTGCACAACATACACTTGTTGTCCACATTTCAATCAATAAAACACACACAACACAAGTTATAGTATTTGAACACTTACCTCCCTCCGTCCAATTTGAGAGTAGAAATGGTTGAGCAGTGATCTCTTGGCCTCTCGAACTTGACAATGCACCACAGCTTTGGGAATCGAATTCTTCAGTGTATCGCAAACCATACCAATGTAAGCGCTGACATTTGAACCTGAAACAAATGGCAGAATAGATTTCATTATCCTATTTTTTTTCCCCTTTATATCAGAAAGCGAGCATTAGTTATCGAATCTTAACTTCAATCTCATGACCTAAAAGCAACAAGAGACACAAATAAAATAAATTAACAGCATCATGCATGAGAGTCAAAGCCTACATGCTCAACCAATTGCTACCATTTGGATTTTCTTAATACTGCGACAAGAAGTGAGTAAGCAAGTTCATGATTGTATACCGATCCTCCTAAAATGATTATCTGAGTATCGATCTTGATCTCTCTCTCTATCTCTGTCTCTGTTATGGGCTGATTGGTTTGTCGTTTTTTCTGGCTCAAGATGCAGTTTCCGAAAAAAATCTACAGTTAGGTATGTAGATTCCATCTCCACCATCCGTGTAACAGTTCTCCGGCTTTCTTCTTTAAATCTTTCCAATGCTTCTGTTGCTGCAGCAGCTATGTCAGACTGAAGTGTTGGGAATCGCTTCAATTCCTGTAATTTCCAAAAGTGACATCAGCCAAATTCAAACCATATCAACTACACATTGGGTGTCCTAAAGCTGTCAAATGTCTGTGGAATCCTTTTTAAAAACTATATAATGTATATATTATTGAAAGAGTGAGTTTAAAATATTAAGACTGTTTACATTTCAAAGGCGAATATTTACTCTGAGTCTTGTATAAACAAATATTGATCTAATAACACCATTGATATTATTTTCCTGTCCAATTTCTCCCTTTCCCGCAGCTTAACGAGATACTTTTTCAAAAGAAATGTTTGTTTCCTACACCTACAAACTGAACGACTGACTTTTGCACCTATAAAGTTACCAGCTACCGAAGAAAACTCTACAAGAAAAGGGTCCCATTTTACCAAAAAAGAAAAGAAAAAGAAAAAGGAGTTATTTCAGTGCCATGCAAGAATTTCCTTCAATTACAAATTGCTTACCTCCGTTTCAACTATTGACTTTCGTACCAGTTCTTTCAGGATGAAATGCACCTGGGAGAAGAAATTATAAAAAATACTTGATGATGAGAATTTGAGAGGATGTGATCACATCTATTAGTAATTCAAACTATTCTTCATCAATGCACTATGATTTTCATTTTTAGTGACCATGAAATAAAAATCTGTATAGGATAAAATATAGCCAGAAACTTTACAGCATCTACAGAAGCCTCGGCGGGGCCTCTGAAATAGCTGATAGATCCTTCAATTAGTCTTCTGTATCCTTGTTCTGGTGCAATCAAATGGGGCTGGTAACCATCAGCCTCAGAAACAACTTTTTGGACATTTTTTAAAGAGAGATGGCGATCAAAGGGTAGCTTTTTTAAAGCAGCTGGTAGTTGATGGTCAAAAACTCCATATATACGATCACCACCAGGTCTCCTGAATAGCACCATACTACTTCAGTATACACAAATTGTTACAGAAATAGTAATCAATAACTATGATAATAAATTGATAAAAGAAGGAAGAAAAATACATCATTCTTCATAATAAACCATGATATGTTCAAAAGTAGTCCTTAAATCCATCTGACATCTGATAGGCTTTATGGACCAAGATACAACAACAGCAACCAAGCCATTTCTCAAACAATGTTGGGGTAGCTACATGAATCCTTTGACAAAGCTCCTTGGGAGCTTCTACTGGTATACGCTCCTCCACTCTGTCCTATCTAATGCTATCTCCTCCATAAACCATGTGTTACTACTTCTCCATGTGAACTAAAGTCTATCTACTCCTTTTACTTTCTCCTAATTAAATTCCCTCACCTATTCTAGCGAGGACTCTAACCTCCCTATGCTGCACATGTCCAAACTCCAAACTACCTTAAACAATACATCCTCACCTTATCTTCAGTTGAAGCCACCCAACTGTTGACTAGATAGTCTCATCCCAAATCTCATCCTTCCTAGTTGTTGAAGTGGTGATGTCCCACATTGGAAAAATATAAAGAGAATGAGCTAAATATAGTGGTGGAAATCCAACCCTACTAATAAGGTTGACCTTTTAGTATGGGAAGTTCAAACCATTATATATACCCCGTTATTAAAATTTAACACTAGTGTAACCACAAATGCGCCTAAGCATTCACATCTCCACTTCCCCCGTCTTATGACTTTGTAGCCTCCTTGGAGCCTAATATTTAGTATCATACAACATAGAAGTCCTATAAACTCTCATGACTCCTACACTAGTTCTTACCTTGGAAATTTTCATCTATGTGATTTTTGCCATCATGCAATAGTTAAAATGAGCAACAATTATGTCTCTGCATGTTCAATCTATGCTTTAATTATTTTATGACACATTAAAGATTGTCAGCATTTATTACTCCAGTTCTTTTTAGATGTATAGGATACCAATTAGGATAAGAACTACGTGCCCCGGATAAAATGCATTTTAGTCTTGGCAAATTCGCTGGAAGAAGATCAAATAACAATAGCCGGATCATAGTATTGCACTGACTTTATATATGTTCAAATCCTGGAAATTTCAATTGGATTAGTTTTCATGAGTTCTCTTGGAAGGAAATTCAAGTTCCTACATCCAAAACAGAATCTAGACTTGTATATAAATGAGAGAGTGTATGTGTTTACCCTCCATCCAGATGTTCCTTAAATACACGGTCAAATGCACGACATAGTTCTAAAATTGTGTATAGCTTGGCCTGTACATGATTGTAAAAATATTTTAAAATTTAAACTAATAGGAACAAGATATTCACAAATATTAATCATAATTTCCACATAGGCACCGATTATTACCCCTGAATCTACAGCAACAGGTCTGCCAATGCGGTCTAACTCAGCATTAAGTTCATCAATGTTTTTATTTATCAAAGCAATGATACTTGGTATGCGTTGCCTGATAACTTTCTCCAAATGCTGTCAACCAAAACAAACAGGGAAAAAAATCAAACAATTTTTTTTTCTCCAAATAGTACAGATTTTGGGGTAACTATAGATATATGTTAGTAAGTTAAAGAAAACAAGGCAATATGGAAGAAAAATACCTGAGATAACAGTTTGGCAAGATATTCTGCACCCATTTTATGTGCCAAGTGTCCATATTCTGGGCTACTTTCAAAATATTCCTGCTCCTTCCGACGAGCAGCAATCATGTCAACATTTTTATTGATATCAGCTTGTGATCGGTTAACTATTCCAACCCAAGGATGTTGTAGCCTGTATGACCTTCCTTCGAGAACCTTGAACATTTACATATAGCAAATATCATAATATATACTGTGCTCATCACCACATTCGAGAAAAAAACAACCGTCCATTGTGCTTCCAGAAAGTGAAAATTCAAAATGAAAGAACAAAAGCAAATAACTAAATTGAGATGAAGATTGAAGACTATGCACATCAATAATGTTAAGTAATTTGTATTATCCAACTGATTTGTTCAATGCATAAAGCTGAAGTCATACATCTAGAGCATTGGTTCCCTTGTCCATCAGATCTAGTTTTGTGAGCACCCCAAACGTTCTTTCACCTAAAAAAAGCAAAAAGAGCAAGATAAAATTCTAGCATAAAAACATTCATATTTCAATCTAATTTATTAAAAAGGAGAAAAACCTCTAGTTTAAAATATATTAGCAATTTTTAATACCTGAAGGATCAACTTCTCTTGCAAGTTTTATGGCATCTGAAGTAGCTATATCTTGATTAGCAGGAGAAATAGCCAATATAATGCAGCTAGGCTATAAAGAAATTTTCATTAATTAGATGAAATGTCTGAGAAACTAAAAACACAACAAAATAATTGAATAGCATATAACCATCTAGACTCTAAAACCTTGTCAACATACATTTAGGCTTTAAAACTCTAATATGGTAAAAGGTCAACAACCAAGCATAAAATTAAAGAGTAAATGATTTTCCATATATATGGTATGAGACTATGAGTTGAATGTGCCACCACTTCCTTCAGATGTTCTCCAATGGCATTGCCAAAAGTGAAGACCAAGTTCAACGACTAGGGTAAACTCAGTGTTTTAAAAAGCTCAAAGCACACTTGAGGCGCAAAGGTCCTCCGGGGCTTAAGCGCGGCGCGGGCTTCATGTAAGTTAAGTGCACGATAAAATAAAAATATAGGAAATAATTAATTTATTATATTTTTAAAATACTTACATTAGTATGATTAAATTATTATAAAATAACATCAACAATCATAATCTAACAACGTTTCAACTCTATTAAAAATTCGTCATAAATTTGTGGGAGGTAAAATCGTTATAATGATCATCATCATGAAGAGAGGTAAAATCAACATATGAACTATAAGCGTTATCTTCCTCATCTGATGAACATTCTTCAATGCATTCCTCCTCATCCTCCTCGTCTTGAAGTCGAAATATTCTTGAACTTGTGGGAGTATTTGATTTTGATCTAGAAGTAGATAATTTTTTTCCCCCTTAAATCAGTTTTCATGAGTTCGTCTTCTTCATCTTCACCATATACATCCTCATTTGATCTAGCATTGTTGAAGGCTTGAAACTCTGCATAACTGCAGTCGATCTTTTTTGCCTAAACTTACTGCTCTTTGTGTTTTTGAACGTTAAAACTTTATGTAGCTGTGTAGGCTAGAAGTTGAAAGGTTTATAAAATAGGTTTTTTGAGTTTTTATTTCCTAAAATAAGGTACATAATAATTATTATGAGTCCTAACTAAGAAGACCAAAAAGCGCAGGCTTTATGAAGCGTCATTGAAGCCACTGGGATTTTCGCAAAGCGAAGCTCAAAAGTGGGGTTTCGGGCTTAAGCACAAAGCGCAGGACTTGAGGCGCACTTTTCTAAACACTTGGTACACTGGAGGTTGTTCTATCAATCTAATGCCCTATTTTATAAAATCATAAATCTGCAGGCAGAATTAATGCCCATTAAATGACCAATGTTTGGTAGCATGTAATGCTATTGAGAAGGATTGTTGAAATGATAAGCTGACAATTTGGGACGCAACACAACTTGATTTAAGTGTGTTTGAGCACAACATATTTAAAATTGTTTTGTGTTTGTGTTGAACCTGTAACATAGGTGCGACACCATAACACGATTAATGTTAACGCAGAATGTTAACCCTAATAAATAATCTCATTGGCTAATCACTTATTGATTTATTTATTTTTGTCTCTTCTATTTAATTTGCTCTCATTTCATCTCCTCTTTCTCACCCACAAGTCTATAATTATCATCCAAATCTATTGCGCCTATGATAAGAGAGTGGAAGCAGAGAACAAGAGCAATATTAAATACGAACACAACATGTCAACACGATTGGTTATTAAACGTGCCGTGTTGGTGATCAATATTTGAGCACAATTGTTGAAATATAAGAGAGAATATATTATTATTCATCTTAATATGAGTACATAGGAGAGCCTATTTATAGGCTTGAGAGTTTGACTATCAATGACTACTAAGAAAGAAAGTGAATAACTACAATAGAGGATATCATGGATATTAATGTAATTGAGAATATATATTTAATATAACTAATACTCTGATTTATTCTTTAACACTCCCCCTCAAACTCAAGGTGATAACCTTGAGATTGCCAAAGAAATTGACCATGGAAGAATGATTTTGTGACTTGGCATGAGTGGTGCCAGGGATAGATGAGCCAGATGAAAGGTTGGAGTTTTGAGTTTTAAGATAATGAAGAGATTTTTGAGGTGGGATAAAGGACAACGAATAAAGATTTGGGATGGCAATGGGAAGGGTTGGGGCTTTCATCGGAGTTGAGAGGAGTAAAGGATGGTGGTTTTAAATCTGCTGATTGGGGGATGCATTAATGGTGTGAGCTTCATAGAGATATGTTTTGCACACTCACGTCGACCCACGATGCAAGAATGTGGGTCGACCCACGATGCAAGAATGTGGGACGACCCCTAATATTTACAGGTCAAGCCGAAAGTACAATAATCCAAGATGAACTCTCATGGATCGACCTAACTTAAAAACGGGTTGACCCGACATACTTTCAACCAGGTCAATCCCTAATAGGTTTAGGTCGACAAGTCAATATACCTTGGTTAATCCCTTAAGAAAATAAGTCCAGTAGGCCTATAAATTTGTTTATTGATTAAAATTCATATGTATTATATTATTAAACTCATGTCTCTTTTGGATATTTTCACATTTTATTCCTCCTTCGAAACAATTTTCACCGAACAATCTTGTTTTGCAAAATTATTTGTAACACTACTTGTAGACGTAGATTGACGAAACAAAACCTCAATTCCCTACAGATCATTTCCAATTACCTCTACTTCATTCTAGCCTCTATAGATATTTCCTACAGACATGCCAAACAAACAATTAGGAGAAACTAAAAGGGTTAAGGGTAAGCCTAAGTTAAAATGTAAAGAACTAGTGAAGAATGTTATAACAGTACTTGGCTTAACATATGAGATAACATTAGATAGAATAGGCTGAAGGAGGAGAATACGAGGAGAAATCCTAATAAATTTCGCTAGAGGATCCAAGTAGCATACCCTAACATCATTTGGGAAATGGCTTGGTTGATTGTATTTGTTTTTTTCTTCAGTAGTGACACATTTTGTGGGTTATGTAATAGAATTCACTTAGTTGGTTCATTTATATGCTTTGACGTGTTATTGTACTCTTGTTTTATTTTAGTGAATATACCTTGTGTGAACCTGAAGAGTTGAATGATTATCCTCACCTTTTCAACATAACTTCGAACCATGTTTTCAATATCTTCCACAATAGTGTCTGGCTGTCCCTCTGCAAAATGCAATATTTTGTAAGTATATGTTCAAAACATGAAATATAATTTAAAAAGAACGAAAAATTTCTACTAAAGTAAATCGTAGAAGAAATTACCAACAGCAACCTTCGTTAATCCAGGAAGATCTATCAGGGTTAAGTTTACAACTGCAAAATAAAGATTGGCAACATAAGGTCTCACAAGTCACTGTAAAAGTTTGAATAACAATGAAGTCAACTTGCAAATGGTGAGAAATATACAATTATTAAATTACTGATTCAGAAAAAACACAGTCGTATGAGATCTATGAAAGCTTTATGTGTGGTTTTAAAGTTCCTACATGCAGATTATACTAAATTAAGAGACTGGAAATTTATAAGATAGATGATATGGAGGAGAAAGAAAATTGAAGTGAAGACTGTGGACACAAGAAATAACATGGTTCGACAATAAAGCCTACATCCAAACCCAAATGCCCAACATGTTAAATATGTTCTCACTAACTTGATGTGTTAATCACAAAGGACCCATATTTATATTGAGCGTTGGAGAAAAACATAATATGAAACAAATTACAATAATCAATCAAAATCTCATAATTTGCCCTATTAAATCCCACTATTTACTACACAATTAGATCTTGTGATTTGCTATTAATCAAATCCCTTGATACATGGAAAATCAACATATTCCAACACTCCCCCTCACCTGCAACCACGATGTTCAATTTTTCTTATTGTTATTGTCATGTGAACTAAACAGTACTTATAAAGTTGGCCTCTTACGCCCTCCTTATCCGTGCTTGTTGCTTGCTCTCTCAGTGATACTTTTAATATAAACAATACGCAACAATAAAGGCTGTATATTTATAAAATTATGGAATAAAATTGACACCACTTGTAGAGCTCGTCTCTTACTCACTCCTCGTATGTGTGTATCGCATGCTCCCTCGGAGGTACTTTTATTAAAAACAATATGCAACAATAAATGTTGGATATTCATAAAATTATCGGGTGGAACTGTAACAAAGACAGTGGTTGAAAGACTTCCAACAGCATTGAAGGCCACTAAAAACCCCTAAGCTCTGATACCATGTTGAGTGGACAAAAGAAATAACATGGTTCGGCCATTAGGCCAACATCCTCATTCCTGGACAGGGGGACCTAACTCATCGATAGACTAGGTTTTGATATACAATGCATTTCTTGACTAACGAGAGTGTGCTTGAATTAGGCAAAGAGCTAACAATGTGAAAAAGTTATAGCAATCAAACTCTATCTCTCATTCTCTCTAGTTACCTGATTAAAATAAGTGTTCCTATTTGACCTGAAACTGAAATATTTACTTATAAAAAGAAGTCTTATATCTACTTACATATTATAACTAGTATTATAATGAAGAGAAAGGTAGAAGTACTCTTTTTTAACATAAAGATATAGAAAGAAAAATATTTTACTACTTATCCATCATTTTTTTATTAGATACCATACATTTACCATGTATCTTACAGGGATAAGAATACACGAACCATTTGGAGAATATATACTCAATTGAATTGGAACATTAGAGATTTGTTTTGTTTTGCCAGTTATACGATCTGTTTCATCACTGATCTCCTTCCGCACAGCAGCTGCATAAGTGAAGCAGAATATTAATGCAAAAATTCAAATATGATAGTTATACAATGAAATACTGGAATAAAAGAAAATTAAGCATGGGCTAAAAGAATATTCAAAACCAATTACTTCTATCCCCGTTAAATCAATAACAAAACTATCCTCAAACAGTAGAATTAGCATCAGTTTAGTGAAAAGTGATTAAACTGCTTAGGCTTTGAAAAACACAGGAGATAAATAAACTTTAATTTTTATAACAAATAAAGAGCAGAACCAATGACAGAGTGAATGACTCAATGCATGGAGTCATTTGATTCAGATTCAGGGTCGAGGTAATACAAAATCCACAAGAAGAATATTGAAAGATTTAAATTTTGACATCAATATATATATATACACACAAATTTACTGCCGTTCTATTAAACAGCACATCATTACACACACACACACACACAAATCTACTACCATTCAATCAAATAGCACATCATTAACCCCTATAGAGATACAAAGCATAACCATATGCAGTGTATTAAAAGGCGTCAGGCGCATTTGAGGCGATAGGGTCCTTTAAAGCCGAGGCGCGAGCCGCACAATGAGGCCCGGGCTTTTTTGAAGTGAGGCGCACTTTTAAATT
>JAYMTK010001460.1:0-16327 GCA_036897405.1 Pelargonium myrrhifolium | reverse complement strand
ATCAATCTCTGCCTTTTCTCTTAAACTTCCTTCTTCCTTCAAAATTGACAGTGAATCTTATAAACATAGATCGACGTCACTTGAACGCCACGACGGTGTTTATTTTTTGTAATCAACTAAATACTAATTTTGTTATAAATTTGTATTTCCGTGCAACGCACGGATTAAAAACTAGTTCATATAGATAGAGTAACTTGAAACCCGATCAAAAATGGGTTCGGATTGGACAAATTTAAATTTTAAGTATAAAATGAGTTGATTTGTCTATTTCGGTCTGATTCAATTCGTATTTTTGGATATTAAATTCAAAAGTTAATCGAATCGAATCTATTTAAAAACACGTTAGATTTACAAATTTAAATCAAATTGTTAGCTCTACTCTAAGTGATGAGATTATGGAGAAATGAAATTCCCAATAAGACCTCATGTTTTTTTCCAATATTACAAGACTAAACTACCTATTTAGTTCCCAATTATTACAAATCGCTCGATTTAGTACCCAAATTGAGATAACTATAAATGAGGTCCCCATATTAAGTTAAAAGCTCAAAAAGTGGGTCACATCGTCAGTTCAGTTATAAATTCCGTTAGATTTCACGTTCCACGTAAGCAAAACTAACGGATGTTATAACGGAACTAACGGTGGGACCCACTTTGTGAGTTTTTAATTTAATTTGAGGATCTCATTTGTAGTTATTTTAATTTGGATACTAAATCGGTCGATTTGTAATAATTGAAAACCCAAAAAAATAATTTGGCCATATTACAATTCACAATTCCAAGCCAATATGGTTGATAAAATTTCAAATCATTGGTGAGACAATGTGACTTGTTTGTAATTTTGTCACTACTAACTGAAATGACACCACATTGAAGACAATATCTTGCTCATATATATTACCCTTTGGATTCTACTCTAAAAAGAAATTATATATTGGCATTTTGCTTATGTGTCAATTGTACTCTTTGATTCTCTCGTGTCAAGCTGACAACTCGTATTTTAGATGGTTTATTTATAGTTGAAAAAACATTTTTTGTGTGTACACTGATCTGTATAGCTTAACAATAGTCAACAACGTATAGAATACAAAAAGATCTTGACCATCTCATAAATAAGGGTTAAATACTTTTGGACCTATTGGACTATGTCGTTTTTTGCGTTTAGTCCTCGGTTCTTTTAAAAAAAACAACCATAAACTTGTTGTTTTTATCTCTTTGGTCCTAGCAACCTGTTTCTACCGACATGTAGGATAGATCGTCTACCGTGGCACTGCCACATCCTTCACCTCCGCCACGTCAGCAACTCTACTTAACCCTAAAATATGTAAAATTACATTTATATCCTTTATATTTGTAATTACTTTTATTTAAGTCTTCTCCTTCAACAACTCTCCTATTTAACCGTCTAACTCGCCGGAGCTCACCCTTCCAACTTTATCTCCACTTTCCTCATATTACAAATCTCAATCCCATCTCCAAATCTACATAAACAACCATATCCACAACCATGCACACAAGTTGTTGTAGCACGTGAAAAGGCGTATGACCGCAGATCTCTATAACATCCTCTCTTCCCGTCCCCCGCCAATGCCGACCCCGTCTCCGGCGTGACCTTCCAAGCAGCGTCCAGAGCTTCCTCACCAAGCACGTCCGCTCCACCTTCCCTCCTCCTTTTTCCCCTTGCTTGCTTTCGTGGCATATCCTCTTCCGCGTCGGAGACCTCACCGAAGGCGACGACTGCTCGCCGGTCGTCGTTGCTCTTGACATCGTTAATGAGGATGTCACCAAATCTACTAGATCTGTCTACTGCGACCAGTTTCGAGTCGTTGGTGAGTCCAGATCTGATACTTTTTAAAAAAAAGAATATGGACCGACCATGAAGTTTCCGGCGCCGGAATCTTCATAGTTTGAAGAAACCGGTCGCCGCAATCTATAATTTCCAGAAATTAAAAAAAATAAAAAAACGCAAAACTGGACAGTACCTTTGTCGCTTAACACGACCAACCACTGGACATTTGGAGAGAGTGCAATACTAGAAATTTCAACTCTATTCACTCATCTACGGACCTACAGATGTAAGATGATAGACATGGAATTGGAATTGGAGATAGTGGTTGAGAATTGAGATCAGGTGGTGGGCATCGATTACGTGTTGTGCACAAGGAATGAAACGTGTAATTGGAGTGAAACCCTAGTTCTTCAATCAGATTGGGCAAAACGAAGAAAGAGGAAGCTGATGTGACAACCTTGGTGACCTGGAAGTGCCTCCGTGGACGAGCCGTCGTACGTGTCGGTGGAAACCTGGAGTAGGAGGTTGTCGGGTCTAAAGGGAAAGAAAATACAAGTCCAGGGTTGTTTTTTTAAAAAAAATATGGACCGAGAGCTAAATGCAAAATCTGATTAAGTCCAAGGGGTCTAGAAGTATTTAACCCCATATTTATTTATTTTTCCTGAAAATGTGGGCTCAAAAATGGCCGTCCGAATTTAGGCTTAGCTGGGTTTAAAATGTGGCCCAAAGGCCTAGGGTTACAGCATTCATCGAATCGAATCAAATCAAATCTCCCAAATTCAGAAAATTTGAGTGCTGATAATTCAAATTTCCGAAAATTGCAAGCAATTGTTCGGTTGCTCAGCAATGGCAGTAGCAGCAAGAGCAGCTTCGAAACAGTTTTTCCCGTTTTCTTCGCTGTTACAGCCACCGCTCCGCCACCTCCGAGCCCTTACCCAAACCTCCTCTCTATCACTCTACAGCATCAGTACCGCCGGTCTCCGAATTTCCGCCACAGCGACGAAGCCGAAGAGCAAGCGCGGCAACAAGAAGAGAAAAGAGAATGCCAAGAAGCAGAACGAGAATTCGCCGCAGCTTCGAGCAGCCACGGAGTTGGATTTGAAGCGGAGGACGCGGTCGGAGAGGGATTTTGACGAGGAAACGGCTCAACTGTACGCCGGAGTGGATGCCTCGCACATTCCGGTGATGCTCGGCGAAGTTCTGGACGTCTTCTCTTCGTATCCAGTCCGTACATTTGTTGATTGCACGCTCGGAGCTGCCGGCCATTCCTCCGCTGTAAGCTCTCTCTCGTTTATGTTTTGCAGTTTTTGTGAAGTCAAATTATTGACGAGTAATTTGAATTGGGATTGGATTGAGAGCTCAATTATATATGCTAAAGAGTTGTTCATTTCACTTTGAAGTATGCATGCTTAAAACCAATAAGGCTGACCTTTTAGTGGTAGAAGCCAAGCTTTTGTATGTATCCCAATTATTGAAATTTAACATGATATCAGAGCCAGTTTTGATCCAAATTTAGCTCGAAGGTGGCCCGTTTATGTTGCCTTACCTCATGGTCTCTGGCCTGCTTACAGATGGTCATGCCTGCACTGGCTCACGTGTGGAAGAAAAATACCTACACTTGAGGGAGAGTGCCGATGTACAAGCCCCCGATTACTCACGTGTCGAGCCTGCCGATAAAAGAAGATTGCGAGGCTCTCATGTGAGGGGAATGTTGAAATGGGTAATAAATATCCCACATCGGATAAATACGAGATTAAAATGCTCTGCATATAATGGCCCAAGTGAAACCCTATTAACAAGGTCCACCTTTTAGTAGTGGAATCCCAAGCCATTGTATGTAGCCCAATTATTGAAACTTAACAGTTTTTGAATCGGGTTTCTCATTTACTATTACTTGTTTAGTGTTTCTAATTTCTTAATTTCTGTCCATGAAGCTTGGTTTTGAGATTTGGTGTCCTCTGATTTGTCTGTTTCTTCCAATCTGTTATATTTATTAACAGATAATACAGGCCCATCCAGAAATGCAGTTTTATGTTGGAATGGATGTTGATCACATGGCCCACGAGAAGGCTCAAGCTCAAATCAAGGCTATCTCGAAGGGTGACTTGAAAGCACATACCATTGTGAAGAATTTCAGAAATATTAAATCAGTGCTTTCCAATGTTGATAAAAATGTTCTGGATTCTGGGATTGATGGCATCTTGATGGATTTGGGAATGTCATCCATGCAGGTTTGCCTTCTTAGACACTTGCTTCATTCAAATATAACTTCATTTCGGTTTTGACTTTGTTGATATCTGTTCTTTCAGCACTGACATGCATGATACATACCACCTTTTGTTAACAGGTAAACAATCCCAAAAGAGGGTTCAGCGTGCTTGGTGATGGACCTCTTGACATGCGAATGGATCCACAGGTAAGATATGTTATGACTTATGACTTAATTAGGTAACAAGCTCTTCCGTGGACCATCATAGATCCGAAAGTTCATTCTATCCTTCTTTTTTTGTCGCTGACTTATTAAAGCATTAGTGAAAGGGCTAAAACTTAACTGAAGCCTACAAAAGTAATTTGCTTTGTTCATTGATTCAGAAATGAGTAGTCTTTTCCATTGAGTTTACATTGTGAGCCTTCTGAGGATTTAGAATACTGATTCAAATTTTACAGACTCTATATGAGCCCTGAATTTTTTCAAATGTCGAATGATTTGCGTATAAAGCTCTATTCATTTAAACTGATTTGAATGGGCCTATGACAGGCAAGCCTGAAGGCAAAAGACATTTTAAATTTTTGGCCAGATGCTGAAGTGGGGCGAATCCTGCGGGAGTATGGGGAAGAAAGTAACTGGCGCGCTCTTCAAAACAAGATTGTGAATGCCCGTCCAAATGGTGGATTTCATACTACTACTGAACTGGTAGATCTCATACGGAATAGTTCTTATGGGGATAGAGGTCAGTGTTCTCCTCCCATCTGTTATAAAGCTTTGCTGGATCTGTGTTTATACAAGTTTACCGTAGTGTCCTTAAAAACAACTGTAGTTGACAAGCCCTGCCTAAATGAAAAAGGAAGGAAGCTGAAGATATTTAAAGCTAATCGCAGTTGCTGTGTTAGTAAGTTATTGGTTAAAGAATTCTATTTAATCTAATTACTACAGGTGGGAGACAAGGTTGGATAAAGACAGCAACTCGGGTATTTCAAGCTCTAAGGATAGCAGTTAATGATGAGCTCAAGACACTGGAGGATGCTCTCTATGATTGTTTTGACTGCCTTGCACCCAATGGTAGGCTTGCTGTCATCTCGTTCCACAGTTTGGAGGACAGAATTGTAAAACAAACATTTTTGAAGATCATCAACGGCCAAAAGGGGGAAGAAGATTGGGTTGAAGGAGACATCTCAACGACCACAAATAAGATTGAGCTGAAGGAAGCATGGATAAAACAGATGATACAGGGCTGCAAGGGAACAATACTCACAAAGAGACCAATAACACCATCCGAAGAGGAAGAAAAATTAAATTGCCGCTGTAGGAGTGCTAAACTCAGGGTGATTCAAAAAGTTTGAGGATAGATAAGTTAGAATCACAACCTTTAGCTACTCTGTAAGCAGAAATTTCTTGTGCAATCCAAGTCCATCTCCATATTTATTGGATCTTTGACTTTGAGTCTTCTGTCTTGGTGCACAAATGCTAGAAATCAAGTTGTCTGTTGATTTTATAAACCTGAAATAATGTACAGAATACCAAGGAGCTTACATTTTTTTTCCGGTGTCAATGGCCCAGGCCAGCGTAATCAAGCAAATGAAAGTGTAACACATGTTTCATGTTTCATATGTGCCTTTTGTAAGTTCACTGGTAACTGGAAGTGTAACTTGATGTTTGATTATGTCTATTACTATATGGTAAGTTGTGTTATACCAGTACTCAGCCCATGGAAGAAATTTGACCCAAATTAAGAGATGGCTTGTCAGCTACAAAGCACCTCAAGTACATTATGATGGTTATGTTTAATGATTATGACTGGCCATCAGTACGTCGAACATACTCACAAACACAAGACAAGTGGCTTAAGGTGATTGACCCTTTTGAGGTCTCCGGTCCGAGTATTGCGTTTGTACGCTTGCTGATAAAAAAGGAAGGAGTTCTCGTTAATTCCGTAAGAAGTTTCAAATGTTTTCTTCAACACAAAACAACTAAGAGAAAATCTGAGCCCAAATGATACATGTCACATTGCCTTTTATCTTTTATACAAGGGTACCTTGGTCACATCTCATACTTGGTTAACATTGTTATGAATATGAGTATATGACATTACAAACAAAAAGAAAACTAAGATCTCTCAAGTGTTAAGTTATGAAACATAAGGTCTTATAATAACATGGACAATTTTAATCAAGCTTTTTAAATAGTATCTATTTAAACTAACGTAAACTGAATGAAAAATGAAATCCATTGAGTCACTATCATTCATGCAAATACTATTTTAATTAAAGAAGTTTAGTGATGGAGGACTCTGAGTTTGGGAATGGGTTCAGTTAAATCAGTTAAAATCAATATCCTGGTAAAATAATATATAGAACAGTGTTGTAAATTTTCTAGTTATAAGAAATTGAAGTGGATAAGTTGGGTTGTTTCGTACCTGTAAAAACAACTTGTCTTCTCTGGATCTGAACTGAACTGAACAAGATCGAGCTCAAACAGGTTCATAGATACAAGCATCAGTTGCAGTGGGTGAGTGAGTTTCTTTCACATTAATTTCGGATTTCATTTGCTAAATTATTTCAATTTGATTTTTCATTAACACATGAATCAACTTCTTCTTCTCCTCCACCAGGAGTGGAGTGGACCATGACAATGATGATAAGCAGTAAATTGAAAGTCTACCAAACAATTCCATTTCTAGTTTTGCCATATTTCACCACCTCCAGGTTAGTTTCTTTATACAATAAAATGGTACGTTTGGTTTCAGATTCAAGTTTTGCTGTCAGTGTTTCTTGCATCAAATGTATAGCATCTCGCCAAAATTGATAACTAATGTCACTTTTTTCCTCCTAGTTAAATAACAATTTCAGTTTCCAAATGGCTATGACAAATACACTGTATCTTGGCTGATCAGGGAACCCAAGAGGATGCAGAATAGTCATGTTTCATGTCATCGTCCTTCTTTCTTTTACTTAGTGCACTTCTGGAGAGGTTCTAGGCTCTCATTTTAGTGATACACCATTGTCAAGCAAACTGAAATTTTCATTCAAAATATGTAAAAATAATTTTACCCTCTGATTAATGTAAATATGGACTGCTCATTCCACTGAAGCAATTTGAACAGGAAATTGGACTTACTTGAAGGATTGAGCTCTGTCCAGTGTCCTAGTATTTCGATTTTAACAGGTAGAACATAGGCATATACCAACACCTGGTATGCAAAGCCATGTACGAGTCCATGTGACATGGAAACTGTGGTTATAGCTAGGTCTTAAAGTTTTTGGCTTCTGGCTTCTTCCATTTGCTTTGTCCCAAATTGGGATTGATTACATGTCCTTTGGTATATTGAATAGGGAAGTTGCTGAGAATGATACATTAAAGTCTTATTTGAATCTCCATTTTAGTTGTGCAATCATGGTATTTTGAGACACCATGAAGGTCATATTATTATTCACTAACTTAGATGTTCACAAGATACCCTACAATCTACATTGTGCCTTCACCTTTTAAACACGGTACGAATAGTCTTTGTTTCATACATATGTTCCAACAACAGCTCCTTATTAATCTGTGCAGATGCACTCTGCCAAAACTTACACTTCTTAGTTTGGAAGCAGCTCCTACATTGGATTTACGAGTAATACCGACAAATGAAAGTTGTACAGTTGAGATGCTGGCTTGCAGGGTAAGCTTCTATCGTGTACGTACTTGACAATTGACATAGAAGAAGAAAAAGATTACTGGGAAGGGGATGCCTTTTCCAACTATTGCGATATTTACCATTTAGATAAAATACAATTCCCTAAGCTGAGGAGACAAACTTGGTTGTGTTGAGCCTAAAAATGTTTTGTATTTTGTGAAAGATGCAAGAACTTGTCATAGTAATATGCATTTTGATGACTTATAACAGTGTACAGATGTTTTCGTTGGTGTGATAATGTGTTTGCAGTTTGAGGGATCGGAGATTGTGGAACTACAAAACAACCTTTTTTCAGGTATACATAAATATGGTGGCCTAATTTGTTTTCTGTAGCTTTAGGTTCAGTACAGGCAGTTAAACACACATAAACCACCAATAGTTCTTTACTTAAAAGACCTTCAGATTTATGCTTTGAATGGAGAATCCAAGGCCCAGTTTCTGTAAAACCATGCCCAAGATCTCCTGCATTAGTGTTATGAAGATGCATAGAACATGGACTGATATTTGTCTTGTTACTTGCAGCATCCATGAAAAATCAGATGACATGGGACACAACTGATTCTCAATCATTTTTGGAGATTGATGTGAAACTGAACCTGTCTCTTGAGGTGATAATTCTCCTTCTATATATTGTAAGATTACTTGAGTTGTTTTCATTTTCCCATGGTGAGTCTCAATTAAATTAAGCTTCATATTTGGTTGCATTTGAAATCAACATAATTCCTAGTCTTTGAGATGGGAATTTCCACAGAAAACCTCATTTTATGTTTGAAAAAACCGTCTTTCGGACATTTTTTGTTGAATTCATGTGATACTGAACTTCCTCATTTCAAGAATTGAATCTTTGACTAGCTTCTGATATTCATGGTTCTATTCTCTATTTCAGCTTTAATCCAATGTATATAGAGATGAAGTAAAACCTCGTTTTTTTTTTTCCTTTTCTGTGCAGATATACACACGACCATTTAGTTTACTGCCAGTATCAGTTGTTGAGCGTCCTGGAAATCTGTGAGTACTAAATACTACAGTAATTACTACCAATTTTGTTTAACTGTCTGTGTGTGTGTGCACAAGTGCTACACATTATAGAACAATACAAAATTGGAATATATAATAATATCCAATAGGCAGTAGAGAACAGTTGTTGCAAGATTAACTTGTTTTGCTGTTATTGTTAGTATGTGATAACAATTAACAAGCACAGCCATTGAAACAGAATGATGCCATCTCTTCTGCAGCAGCTTCTACAAGATTATGACAAATGGATCAAACAGCAATGTCACTATCTCCCTTGAAACATCTACACAATTCTTCGATCTGTATAGGGAGTTAAGGTCATCAATTCTTTGAAATTTTGATATTGTATTTTTGTATACCCAACCATTGCAGTGACTTACATTTTGCTTTATACAGTGGTTTTTGTAAAATACGAAGAAGAAGAAGAAAAAAAACCTACTCCATAAACAAAAGATATATGCTTACGGATATCTAGAAGCCATCCACCAACTCTGCTGATTTTCACTTGATAATAAAACTTAAAATCCCATACGTCAGCTAGGCATCAAAATTACAGAAAACCGGCTCATTTCTGAGTGCAACCAGACAGACAAACAATCATATGAAAAACAATCTCTTGCGACCTGAAGAGAGAACAATTTCCAACAAAAGTACAGAAACACAAAAAAAAAAATGAAATGAAATTATCCAACATAATCAGCAGAGTATCTTCTGCCTCAACAAGCCAGCCCTCCACCATGTAATGGTTCAGCTATCAGTATAGGTAGTCTTGACTAAGCCTGTCTTGATTCAGACTCCCTGAGAAAACCCATTTAAAAGAAGAAAATTAGAAAAATAAAACTAGTATCCACACAGAATAATAACAAAGTTCATAACATATATTTATTAAGAGAATCATGCTGGTAAAGAAGGATAAAATTTCAGTTGGTCAAAGAATCTAAGCCAGGCCTTATTCTGATACATTTTTGGTGGTGAAGGCAATATAAGGAACAAGTTAATAGATTTTCAAATGCCCAATTAGCTATCCCATGCAAAAATAAAAGACTACCTCGTGAACAACATTTAGATCCTGTAGAAAGAGGTAACTTTACCAGTTCCACAGGACACAATATCTAATCATATATGCAGTAAAAATTAAAATTATGCATATGATTCATTCTAGAAAATATATCCAATTAGAGATATAAAGATATTAACTTACCAACTAAGATTGATTCCAAGATCTATAGCTGGGTTATTCTCTTAACGCCTGCCCCGATCATCATTGCGCCTGTCACTATCATACCTTCTCCTCTCACTTGGCCGATAGTCATCATATCTGGCTCTCTTGTAATCACTTTCTCTATCCCTTTCATATCCTCTGTTTCCCCGTTCTTCTTCCTCCCCTCGCAGCCTTCTACTTCCATGTTGCTGCACATCATCATCTTTTGTTAGCCTTTTGTGTTGAAGATCTTCTTCATCATCTCTTGTGTGTTTACTCCCTCTGTGATCCTCTTCATCTCGGTTATCATTTCTCCCTCCCCTACGCTCTTCATAATCATAATCATCTCTCCTCTTTTTGAGTTGCGGTTCATCATCCCTCCTACTTCCTCTTTTTGGTTCGCCATCCCTTCTGCTCTCAGGCCGTGGTTCGTCTTCTCTCCTACTTTTGCGTCGTGGTTCATCCTCCTCCCTGTTTCCTTGGTGCGGTTCATCATCTGCAACTCTGGTCCCCCGTTCAACATGTTCATCACGCACTCCAGATCCAGCAAGTCCAGAATGATCTTCTCTTTTATTAGCATCCTTGTTCCTGTATGCCCTCGCGTCCAACTCAGATTCAGTTTTACTACCCTTCCTATATTCCCCACGATGCAATGTGTCTTGCCCAAAATTTCGGTCTCTTGACTTAGACTCAGGTAGCTCATCAACATTTTCATCATCAAACTTCCTCTTGCCCCTAATCATTTCCTTACTATCATGACCAGATTTATCTATGGTACCCTTAGATTGGTAAAGATTCTCTAGCTTCCTTAATGCGTCTAATGCATTATCAGTTGTACCACTCCTTCCTCTTTTGGGATCATCCCTTTCAACAGCACCAGATCTATACCTTTTCTCTTCTATAACAGATCCTGAACCACTCCGTCCACCTCTGTTGTATTCCCCATCTTTAAATTCACTCTTGTTCTTATCCTTGGGCTTACTTCTACCAGCTCTAATTTGTGCATAATCACCATCACTGCTGCTCTTATGAGAATCATTGCTGTTATCATTAGTTTTAGAATCTGGCCTCTTAACTACCTTTTCCGTCCCCACATTTGTTTTGATGCTTCTCTTGCCATGGATGGAATCAGAGTCGTCATCGGAATCAGGTTTTCTCCTTCCATGCTTCTCTATCTTTTCATCACTTGAAGTATCATAATCATCGCCTTTAGTCTCAACTCTTCTCCCACTTCTCCGTCTGACCTCCCTTCTAGGTTTTCTGTCAGAATCTGACTCACTGTTCTCATCAGTGCCATTGTTAGCATTCCAGCGATCATCCATGCTAGGAATCTCTCTCTCAGACATCCAACTTCCACCTGGCCCATTTCTTCGTTTCTCAAGTTGACTTCTTTTCTTTTCCATCCCACTGTCATCAGATTCAATATCGGAGTCATCTCGTCTGCTTGTTCCCGCATGCGGCTTCCTCTTTTGAGCTCCATGCTTCTCATACGAGTCTTCTTCTGAAATAGAATCATCATCCGACTCATGCCTCGGGTGCGATTTCTTGTATTTCTCAACTTCCTTTTTGGATCTACTCCTTCCATCATCATGATCATGTGAATCAAGTCTCTTGTGTGATGTATTGTATTTCTCAAATTCCTTTTTGGAACTTTTCCTTCCAACATCATCATCGGAAGAATCAACTGAATCATGTACCTTGCGCGGTTTCTTGTATTTCTCAACTTCCTCTTTAGAACTCTTCCTTCCAACATCAGCATCATCAGAAGAATCATCTGAATCATGTCTCTTGTGCAGTTTCTTGTATTTGTCAACTTCTTTATTGGAACTCTTCCTTCCCACATCATCATCAAAAGAATCATCTGAATCATATCTCTTGTGTGGTTTCTTGTATTTCTCAACTTCCTTTTTGGAACTCTTCCTCCCCACATCATCATCAAAGGAATCATCTGAATCATATCTCTTGTGTGGTTTCTTGAATTTCTCAACTTCCTTTTTGGAACTCTTCCTTCCAATATCATCATCAGAAGATTCCTCTGAATCATGTCTCTTTTGCAGTTTCTTGTATTTTTCAACTTCCTTTTTGGAACTCTTCCTTCCAAAATCATCATCAGAAGAGTCATGTCTCTTGTGGGATTTCTTGTATTTCTCAACTTCATTTTTGGAAGTCCTCCTTCCAGCATCATCATCAGAACTTTCAGTACCAGAATCATCACTGTCATAGGCTTTGTGCTTCTTTGAAATTTTCTTCTTCTCCTTGCTGATATCAATATCAGAGTCACTGTTGTCATTTGCTCCGCGCTTCTTAATCTTCTTTTGTGCCCTTTTCGCATGCTCAACACTGCTATCGGTATCAGATGTGTCATCTTCACGTCTTCTCTCCTTGCGTGCTTCCTTTCCATGGTGCCTTAATTCATCAAAGCTTTCTCTTTCACCTTCACTCTTCTTATTCTTAGATTCTTTAGAACCCTTTTTCTTATCGTCCTTTCCTTCCTTTAAATCTTCAACCATCCGCTTCCTTGGCCTAAAGTCCCGGTCCAAGAAAGAATGCTCAGGTTTGTCATCATCATCTGAGTCACTCATTTGCCTGTTCCTCAGTTTGTCATCTTCGTCATCATCACTTCCTACCCCTTTCGGTTCATTGACTTCAGCAGAGCTTATTCCAAGTGCAGATCTTAATGTTTCCATTTGCTTTTCCTTTCTAGCAGCAATTTGATGAGTCTGTGTATCTGAAAGCCTAATATATAACCCAAAATGAATTTTCAATTTAAGGTATCTGGGATTGAAAAATAAATAGCACAAATCATGTAATGACCAACCAAACTACATCTAATTCAACAAGTATCTGTATAATGCAATTGAGAGGATAATTACCAACAAATTTTCATCTAGTAAAAGAAAACCAAATCAAATTCAAGCTAATTCAGAATAAATCTTGTAAAAGCAAACTACATCTAATTCAACAAGTATCTGTGCAATTGAGAGGATAATTACCAACAAATTTTCATCTAGTAAAAGCAAACCAAATCAAATCCAAGCTAATTCAGAATAAATCTAGTAAAACCAAACCAAACCAAATTCAAGATCCAAGGTTTCAAAAAGAAAATGAATTACTCACTTATTGTCCAAGTTGGATCCACCCTCTTCCTGAGAAGCAGATGCGGCTTCGAGAGTCCTCCTAGCCTCCTCAAGCTTCTGGGCGATCTCAGCATCGGTGTAGCCCTGGTCTAAGAGTTTGTCCTCGAGGACAACGAGCTTGAGCTGAATCTGGCGCTTGCGATCGTGCTCGAGAATGTCCTTGTTGGGTTGCTTGCTGATCCCGGCGGTTCCCTGACCGGCCTCGAAACCTCTGGTGTTGTCGGTCACCTTCCCGGTTTTGGGCCTCACGAAGAACTTGTTGGTCTGTACATAGCCGTTGGTGCCTGACCCTCTCGCGGTCTGTAAACCTATACCGTTGTACATCTCCGCGAACCCTAATACCAAATTACGAAAAAGAAATTGAATCGGCTTGTGAAACAAAATTAGGACAATCGCTTACTACTTTGTCCTCTGATATCTTCCTCTTTCTCTGTGGATGTAAAACCCTAGCTAGGATATTTTTATTTAGATCGACAATTGATGAAAGAACGAACCGATCCCATAAATAAAAGCGAAACCCTCGATCGTAATTTAGATAGAGAGACGAACAAACGAGGACATACATACAATCATACCAGAAATTAACAGCAAATAGAATAAATGGAACTCACCGTTGTTTGCTATGGGTTGCAGAAGAGAAGAGAAGAGAATAGAATAGAAGAGAGACGATGAAGAGATAGAGTGACCTAATGGAAGGGATATGGGCTTTCAATTCATTATTGAATGGCCCAACATCAAACTATATAATACTAGTAGGCCCTTACTTTTTATAGTGGGCTTCTAATTCATTATTGAAATGGCTCTTATACAGGTAAAATTACACAAAACACTCTTGAACTATGCGTTTCAACAAATTGCATTCTGAAGTTTGATCTGATACTTTAAGCACCACTAATCTTACTAAAGATACTCTTGAACTATGCGTTTCAACAAATTGCATTCTGAAGTTTGATCTGATACTTTAAGCACCACTAATCTTACTAAAGATGTTTCCGTCAGTTAAACTTAACGAAAAATGTCACAATTCACGTTATATGCCCAACACATGACCATTTTTTTGTAAAATTCTTAAACTATTATTCTCTTTCATCTTTTAAACTGTCATCATCATTCATGTTCCTCGTATCGCCGAAAAACTCGTAGTTTCACCAAAAAGTTCATAATCTTACTGAAAAATTCCTAATTTCGCCGAAAATTTCATAATCTTAAGACTTTATTAAAACCATTTAATCAAAATCACTCCCAAATCATACATATGATAATTCTAAATTCCATTAAACCAAAATCAATTCATTCATACACAATTATTCAACCATAATCGGTCACTAAAATTGTTTAATAATTACAAAAAAACATTCATAATATACAAAAATTCAAAACCAAAATATTTATCCACCACGGTGAGACCCGATGAAGACGCGAGCATATCAGATGTCGCCGCTCGAGCCGGCGAGCTCACTGCCAGGCGAGCCCTCAAGTCGGTGAGCTCACGGCGAGGCGAGCCTTGATCCGGCAAGCTCACGGTGAGGCGAGGTGGCTTCCAGATCTCGAGCGGCGGCAATCATGATCGCGTCGAAGCGAGATCGGTCCGACGCCGATCACGACCGCGTCGAAGCGAGACCGGTCCAATGAGTCGAGCAGGTTCAGGTCAAAGCCCAGAAACTCCGGTTTCGCCTCCGATTTCAGATCCAAAAAGCTCTCGAATTTGCTACTCCGAGCTCGAATCGGAAGATGGGTTTGGTTTTGAGGACGAGATCGAAAATGGGTTCTGGTTAGGGTTCGGGATTGTGGAGCGGAGAGAAGAGGGCAAACTTTGGATCGGAGAATGAAGAGAGAGAGAGGGGTCAGGTGAGAGAGAGATCTAATGAAAGGATGGAGAGAGAGACATATCAGGTGTGTGAGAGATAGAGTTAGAGTTGGGGTTGAGATTTTTTTTATAATTTAATTTATTTTTATTATTTATATTGTAAAAATAAAGAAAAACAAAACTAAGGGGTATTTTGGTCATTTTACCCTTTAACGAACGATGTAACTGACGGATACATCTTTGGATAGTTCAGGGGTGCTTAAAGTAACATATCATACTTTAGAGGTGCAATTTGTAGAAACGCATAGTTCAGAAATGTTTTGTGTAATTTCCCCTCATTTTTATTTTTTTTGGTTGCAAAAATCAACCATTTTGATGTTTTATCCTTGGTTTGTATGCTATGTGGCTGAGTTGTCACCTAGACATTTTCAGCTTAATTGCCTTGTGCTAACGAATAAAGAGCTTTAAGGGCATGGAATGGATAATGATTCTTCAATTCTGCATTATTGTTACAGAGGCTAAGGTTTATTTGTAGTTAAGAGAAACAGGTGCAGTATGGTTTCAACTTTCAATATAACAACATTTTTGACTTCCTGTGATTCATGAGGATGCTTGTTCCTGTTAAAATACCTCAGCATATCCATGGCCTATTAAACTTCAAATTTTAGCTTAGAGCAGTTGAATACAAAATTTGTTGGTTCCTATTTGAAAAAAATACTCTCTCCATCTCAATTCTATTTTGAGAATTATTAAAGAAAAGTCGGTTAATGTGGTATAATTACGTTTAAATCCCATAGATCCCATAATTTCAAATTTGTAGTTCTCCATTTTTACTTTCTTGAATTAATTAGTTAGGGTTTGGGGGAACGGGAGGAGCGTTAGGTTAGAAGGTAAGAGGAAGTTAAAGGTGTCAAAGGCGTAAAAGGTGAAGTAGAGAGTTTCTAGGGTTTGGAGTGGGGAGTACGGCGGCGGGGATCTGTGCAGTGCCGGCTCCAGTGGTTTGTGCAGAGCCAGCATCTCCATGGTGATCAACGTGGAGCCATCATTGGCGGTGATCAGTGTAGATCCGCCATTGACGGGCCAACATTGGAGCTCTCAGTAGAAGCAATAGAGAGCTACGACGACGGGGGAGTGAGATCGGATGTGGAAAGGGATGGTTGTCGTCTCTGGCTATAAGGCGTGTTTTTTGGCTTCCAAAGTGTGGCGAAGGGCGATGGCGTACTGCCTTTGGATCCGTGGTGCTTTTGGAGTTGAGCCAGAAGGTGTGGGGGCGGGATCGGCCTCGAGGGAGGGCCAACGGGAACAGGTCGGAGGTTGGGGCAATGGAGTCCTGTTAGCAGTGGCGTGCTGGCCGAGGAAGAATAGGCAGAGTGTGGGAGACCCTCGGGTCGCAACGCCGACAGACAGGGGCAGAGAGGTGGAGGCGTGGGAGGTTAGAGACGGGACCACAATATCGGCTTGGGAATGGGGTGTGTGGGA
>JAYMTK010001459.1:0-16331 GCA_036897405.1 Pelargonium myrrhifolium | reverse complement strand
AATTAACCCTCCAAATAATCGATAAATTCTCAATTTCATACCCTGTACTATACCCCAATTGCGTGAGCTACCAAATTAACTTTTTACTACCTTGTACTTTCATTCTGTAAACAAATAAGTATGATGTCCAAGAAATGTATCAAAAAACGCATTTTTGACTGTCACGTGCACTGCACACGTGAATAATTTTTTTTCTAAATGACAAAATTGTCCTTCATAGGTCTAACATTTCACTGACATGTAACCACCATCTCCGCATCCTCCGCCGTCTTCTTCAAGGGGTAGTGAAGTGGTAATTTCGTCTTTTACCCACTTAACAAACGGAAGTTTAACGGTAGACCTATTTGCAATAGTTTGAAAAGTACACGGTAATAAAAAGTTAATTTAATAGTTAAAGATGGTGAATGACAAATGAGGTATAATTCAGAGCATGAAACTGTAATTAACCCTATATAATTAGGAAACACAAAAATTCCAATCTTCCTGATTTCATTTCTTTCAATCAGGCATCTCAAAGATTAGAAAACACAAATTCTCAGTCAACAAAAAGTAGCATAGTTCTTGATCTATACAATATTGAGCATAACACATGGATCTGATCGGAACACCCAAATTGCTGCCTAACCTAATTTCACGCACAAGTATTCTCAACTTCTTTTAACCCCAAAATTTGGGACAATATTACAGATTTACAAGCTTTCAACAACAATGATCATACTCAAATTTTCAATTTTGAAGTGGAAAATCTTGAAGGACTATTGTGCGGGAACGCAATATGATGAGCTAAGAGTTGGGGGCAACACACAGATCAGATGAGGCCCAGCTGGATTGCAACTTATATTCGCTTCGTTGACACCTGGTAGCTCGAGTTGAGGGGGACGAACGTATCCGGCCACCAGGGGAAGACATAAAATTGAGATGACTATCCTCGAACCTGTCATCGTAGAATTGTCTTCAAAGGTAAGAGCAAAATGGGGGAGAGATACGATAATAAAGAGTTGATATTGACATATTGTAAGTGACGATAGAGTACTTTGAAGTATATACCTTGTTTTATGGAGAGAGAAACATGCCCTCTCTTCCTCCCAGCAATCATCCAGTTATCAGAATTTGCACTCACTTCGTATAGAACCTCATCCTGTCATACGAGAAAACAGACATGATCATGGGAATTTTCAGAATCTTTAGAATTGTATATTTGGTACAATTTAAGGTCTAGTGTTTTAGAACACTACATGAATGCACAACAATCAAATTCCATTTACAGGATTAATTCATGAAAATCTGTTGAAGCTGTTCAACTTCAACAGAATACATTTAGAGTATTAATTCAAGTGTTGGGAATAGTAGATAAGTACTTGACTTACATTGTTATGAGGCATTTCATCCCCCTCAAATTCCTTAAGCCTTTCGACTCTCCATTTCATGGTAACAAGCTGACCAACTCTAAGACCATCGGAAGGAAGAGGAAGAAAACCAACAGAAACACATGGATCAAGCACGGGCCTTTGCACAACAATAGCACTCCTGAACATTAGATCCTGTCTGGCGTCCACTGATCCCGGAGATCCTATAGCCACAGGTGGGTGCGCTCCAACAGTTCGATCACCAGAAATTCCGTATCTGATATTCAGTATACTCTCGGGCTCTGGCACCTCAGCTTCACCTGTAAACCAAAACAAGTATTGTTCAACAGGAAAGATTGAATGCACAAAGTTATGAGGGACTATAGAAATAATATATAAACTAACTATGAAATGTCTAGACGAACATTGCAGAATGTGTGAGAATAAAAATGTCTAGATGAGCATTGATTTTTAATCTAGACGAGCATTCATGATCTTTAAATAATAAATGCTTATACCTTCAGTAGCTGTCTTCCCTAAGCATATACTGAACAAGATTCCCGCCCTAGAAGTTGGAGATATGACGAGGGGGAAGAAACCTGAAGATGGTCTTCCATCACCTTTTCCTGTATGAACAAGTCCATCTTGAAGATCAAGCCAGGCGTCATAGATTGTCAATGTGGACTTCAATCGAGAATTCAGTATCACCTGGAGCAACATCAATAATTGAATTTTAGTATACTTTATAGATAAATAATGGAAGGAGACAACCCTAACCATCCTTCCTAATCATATTGGATAGATGTACCATGTTAGATTTTATGGTCAGAGTTATAAATTAAATGGTTCTCAACTAATATTTGATCCTTGAACTATTTTTAAAATTATCATTGATACTTGTACTATTTGATCTCATCACTTAAATGTCCCCAAGTCTATCTGAAGTAGGACAAGTGCAAGTATAGATCCCTCATCACTATCTTTTGATAAAATTTAATGGTTAATTTCACTTTCAGTTAGGCTCAGTTGCTTATGAAGGTAGGAGAGAGAGAGAGAGATCAAACAACCAACCAACCAATAGGTAATAACAAATTAACATATAGCCTAAATAAGATCAATGTAGCTCCGAACTTAATAGACTAACATACCTGTAGAAGTAAAGTACCATCATTGCACTTATCAGTGACACGTGTGCTGACATGAAAAGGGTCAGTGAAATGCACAGCTACAGTTCTGTAAGTCAGTATGAGACAGTTCAGAAGATATAGATAACCAACAACACTTGTATAAAAGTTTTTGCAGTATTTAAAATCTCCAGTGGGTTAAGTTCTGTAGAAAAACTATAATTTTTAAGTATCGGCCAAAAAAAAACATAATTAAATTTACAGTTGACTTTGAAGAATGAACATGCCTTTCAAACATTTGGTTGTGGGATACTCCAAATTCAAGTTTCAGAGCTATTGTTCTCATTCCATCAACAATGCTCTGTTTCTGGGGCATAGCTGCAAATGAAAACATAGAAATCATACACATGGATATGCAACACAAAGCCTATGGTTGATAAAGAAAATGGACATATACAAAAACAACCCAAGTATGGTGTATTATTTTAACCTGAAGATGATCCTCTTGCAAGGCTGTCATCAATAGCACGAACAGGAATCCACATAATAGAAGTGACACTGCTTGCCCAGTCAGGAAACTGTATTCTACCATCAGAAAGACTCAACTGCTCACTTTCTTCAGTAGCAGCCACAAAACTATCTTTTCCAACTCCATCGGTATATCTTTCCATTTCAATAATGGACTCTTCAATTTTCAGGCCTGGGCCAGTATCGATATGCAAGACAGCACCTTTGAGGGAGTAGTCAATAGGCCTTATTATAATCCCAACCCACTGTGGTTCATTTATAAGCAAAGCAGATGAAATGGCAGCAACGAGATCAACAAGAGCTCTCGGTTTGAATACCTAAGAAAAAAAGAGTAATGGAAATTGTTTAACACAATATTATACATAGAGAGAAAGAGAGGTTAAATGTTCCATGCTTCCCAAATTTATGTAAGCGGTAAGTATTAGTGGCAATACCTTTAAGATGGGTCTAGTTGGCTTTTCATAACTCATAAAATCATCACTATCTGCTGGAGCACCCCTTGAAAAACTATGAGATCTAAATCTCAACTGCCCAATCTGCCCGGTAAGAGCACCCAAGACATAGGAACCCGGTTTTTGAGGGGGAAGAGCTAGAGTAATGGTATTCCTACCAGGTAATAGCGTCGTTGCAGTAGAACTCTTCAAATCCTGAAACATCATACAAAATAAGTGAATTGCTGGGATTGTATGGCATGTAAATGATAAACTGATATTTATTGGAAGTGTCTGTTGGAAAATAATAACATTATGTTTAACTGCACCTTGACACCTTCATCGGTATTATATGTGGCCATCAAAGTAACACTGAGCGAATCAAGAGTGATCTCATCAGGGAAGCCACTCCAGACAATCACATATAAAGTGCCAGGATCCCCATCACATAATTCCAATGGAGGCCCTGGATTGCCAGAAAAAGTAATTAATGATGACACGTCAAGGGGTACAGGATCCTTCATTTCACTATGAGCAAGGCGAACAACTTCTGACTGAAAAGCTTGACGTTCTTTCGCCGAGAATAAGCTTTTATCAAGTGAAAGCAATCTCACACAGGATGAAAGGTAGCCAGCTTGATCATTTAGGACATTCTGACACTCAGCTAAATTTGGGAGGACTTCAGCCAACAAATTCTGCCATCCTTCACCTGAGTACAGGGCGCACACTTTCTCATATGACTTCGCAGCAAGATCATAATTCCCATGCCGAAAGCAGACAGCTGCTATTTCACCATCAAGGACAACTCCATGTCTTTTCCACCATGATCGATGGTAATTATCAGCAGCACCTTTAGTTAGCTCCAAGTACTTTTGCTGCCATGAAAAAGTTTTTGCCTTGATATAAGTCCACACAGCTTCTTCAAGAACACATGTAAAGTACAATGATGCGTTCGTCCATCTCTAGTAGGACTTTTGGTAGTGTTTGGATTGAAAATTTGGGAATGGGTACGAGATTCCCATTCCAAAGTCATTTTCATGACCAAAAGTCATAATCCAAACATGAAGAATGAGAATCATTCTCATTCTTGAACAAAAAATCTAATCAAAACGCTACCTTTTTATTTACCAAATCATGTACAGGTAAGTAATATATTTCAAAGAAGAGACAGATATATCACACTGTTGAATAGAAGTGTCATCGAGGAAACCCAATAAAAGCAGAAAATAGTGATCATGAGATATTTATATGGAGTCAAGTAGGACTAAGAAAAAAAGTGTTGTCTTAAACAGATACCATAGATGTTGATACCTCAAACTCCTGTAGTGATGACAATGATTTCCACAGGTCAGTATTAGATATTGTTTTCCGCAGAGCATGCTCAGCAGCAACATAAATCTCAGCAATTCTCATTGGTTGACCAATTGAACTCTCAAAATTTCCTGGTGAAGAGTTGGTTCGTGACATAGAAGTTGCTGGTGATTTATGTGATGGGGACATCCTCAATGAAATATCTGAACCTATTCTGTCAGTTCAAAAGCCAATTAAATAAGCACTCAAAATCCAAGAATAGAGAAAAGAAAGCAAGTTCAAAGAACCAATTGCACTATGCTTGCCATTACCCATCTGGCATCTCAGTCATATTTCCAACAGAAAGGGAAGCCCTGCGCCGGTTAGCCTCGCGCAGAAGTGCGGAGGGTTCGAGAGGCAAAGGTTTCCTCTGAATATTGAAGTGTTTCACCGTGGAAGTGGCTTGAAGAATACTCTGTTAAAATAGTAAAACATGCTCAATAATAATTTCCAAGGAAAAATAAACTAAATCTTCAAGAGAGAGAGAGAGAGAGAGAAGAATCATCAGGTCAACAAAAAGTGTAAAAAAAACTACTGAGAAGTTCTCAAATTTGCATTCTTGACTTGAACTTCAACTCACAGAATCAACTTCTGGCATATTACAAAAACTGCTATAAAGAATCCCTCTGGCGCTACTTTACAACTTACAAGATAACTGAGAGAATGGAATAAAGTTAAGTCTGGTAACAAGACCAATTGCCATGGTGACAATCAACTCTTAAGTTTCTCCAAAAATTTCAAAACTCATTGTTGAATATCCTAAAACTCCAAGATTAAGCAGATAATGGAAATACTAGGGAATTCAAATGAGCACTACTCCAATAACAAATAAATAGAAAAAAAAATATCAAGAAGATTTGAAAGTTTGTTCGAAACAAAAAAGGAAAATTTTGTTTGGTCCTCTTAGAGCATCTCCAATGCTTAGCATTGTTTTTTGGGTGCTAAGGAGGAGAGAGAGTGTGCCACCTCATCATGTGGCCTCCTTAGCAACTTTCACTCCAATGCTTAGCACCTACCTAATAAATGCTAACTGAAGAGAGAATGTGAGACAAATAGAACTTAGCATTGGGTGCTAAGCTTAGCATCTACTCTTAAGCATTTTCTCCTTAGCACCTACTACTCCAATGCTTAGCACCTCTTCAAATGGTGCTTAGCCTCTTAGAGCCTCTCTTAGCATCTCCCATTGGAGATGCTCTTATTGAAGTCACCATACATGCACTCATTAATCCCATTCAAGCCCAATACGATACCTAAGATTTCATAAGATGACACTGTGTTGTCCTTGCTATTCCTTACAATCAATATTAATAGAAGACAAAAAAAAAAAATCATAAAACAAGGCAAGACGAGGCATATAAGTAACAAGTTTAGTTAGAAGCATATAAATAACAAATAAACCATAAGTTTGCATGTTCAATTTTGTAGACTTGCCTTTTCTTTTGCAAACACTTCAGACGAGGCATCAGGTGGAAGTGAAGGCCAGAATGCTGGTTTGGGCCAAGGAAGCATGCTAAGTGAAGCACTGCCTCGCACAAAGCAAAGAAAATTTAGCACAGGGACAAATGAAAAAACGCAGAAGGAATATGACATTACTATTCAAAATTTTAGATGATGAAAACTTCTAATGATAGGACAAAAGTTGCTTTCAGAGAAGTACACGTGAAACCAAATCTGCTAGAACTTCAAGTTCATACCTATTGACAGCGCTTCTTTCTATATCTGTTCCATATCCGATCAAATATGCAAGTCTCATGAACTGTCACAATCATAGTCATAACACCTATCAGTAAACAGCTTGCCTTATTTATTACAACTTTCAAATAAGATGTAAACAAGTTTCACATTAACAATCCCACATACCAGCATGCCAATAATAAGATGTAAACAAGTTTCACTTCAACCATTGATTTGAACAAGATTTATCAGCCAATTTTTAAGTGCGAGCATCAAGAAGTAAAATTATACCCTCACCATGTTCATATTAACAGTCCCACATACCAGCATGCCAATAATAAATCTCAGATATAGTCATAGTTTTCTAATTCCATTTCTCTCGACAATTGATTTGAATAACCCTTATCATTCAACTTTTAAGTGTGAGCATCGCAAAGTAAAATAATACCCTAGCCATTTTCAATGTTTAAACTGGTGTATTTTGCTGTTGGTGTATTTTGCTTTTGGTGTATCTGAGTCATTTATGTTGATGGTTTCTCTGTGTGATCCTTATTACTACTATTAATATTGTCCCTACTTGCTAACAAAATGAAAAGATAAAGTGATATTATTGAATAAGCCCACCTTTATCCTGCATAATGAGTAAAGATCGCCCTGGAGGCGGTAGAACTCTTTCTCTATATCATGTGCCACAAGTCCATCACTATAACGAGAAGAAGTTTCATTGATTAAGGCCAAACAAGCAGTGATTACCCAGACTTCACGTGTACAAAAAGGTAGCATACTCTGGGAAATAATCCAAGAAGAAAAACAAAAATCAGAACCGATTCTCTTCAATATAGACTCAAAGGAAAAATAATAATAACTTTTTTGAGGAATAAGAAACATGAACAAAGCAAAAACTAATACCTCATGCAGTGCCAAGGCTTTTGAGAAAACGATTACAAATGAGTGACCCCTTGATGCAACCTCAAAGGGTCGATTCAGCTTGAATAGTAGCTGCAATTCAAACATAAATAATAAGCATCCCCAACAGTAAGGGAGTGTCAAGTCCCTTAAGATTCCATTAACAAAATATAAAGCCAAATAATTTGGAATTGAGATAAGTGTTCTAACATGAATCTACAAAAATGAATCAGGAAAAGAATAATTAACACTTTTAAACCAGTGTAATCAAAATCACTGTTCAATTCTCACAATGACAAATTAAACTAAAGATTATGATCATAAGACCTCTATGAACCTAACATAAAAAAAATAATAATAATAAAAAATTGATAAGACACCAAGCATGTAGTTTATAGTTGTGCTCCTTTGGAGGAATTACACTGGGTTCCGCTTGTAGTTGTATCCTCAGTTTCAGTAACATCAGGCCTCATGCCTTCCTGCCAAATAAAGACTAAAAGATGTACATATTTGTAAATTTTACTTTTGCCACTAATATTAATTCACTTTGGCAGACGGTATTTTTAACTAACTATTACATAGAACTGCAAAAAATTGCATATAGATTTATCCAATGGTACAATATACTATGTTCATTGTCAGTAAGAGGCACTTGCTTAGAACAATTAAACCTGTTCACCATTACAAACAATACCAGATATAAAAAAGTGAAAAGGGGTAACCTTTTCCAGATACGCTCAAAAAAGGTGGTTCCATTTTGAAGGAAGACAATTTGAACCATAAAGGTTCGACAGTTTATTGAAATAGACTGAACATATTTCTTGCCCAGTTAAATTGTATGATTCCAACACAGTGCAATAAATTTCTTTATTAAAAATAAGTCAGATAACTTTCATTTATGCAATGATCCTTAATGTGACATACCTTTGATTGACAGGCAAAGAGATACTGTCTGAAGTCAAACTCCCTAAATGAGTCATCTTGGACAATTTGTGACAATGGTTTCTTTGCAGGATTCAGGAGTGCTGCCTGATCATCACCAAGGTCACTTCCTCCGAAGTCCCTCTGTTTTCCTGACAGATTGACTAATTGCAGAAGAAAAGATCAACGATCTATTACTTATCTACTAACTCTTATGATATGCAAACATTAATCCACCCTATCATTAAGTGATATGATCAAAAAATAAAAATAAATAAATAAAAAATAAAAATAACCACAAGTACCATGGCAATACATGGAAAATAATGGCAGTTTGTCTTGCGCACATAATAAAAAATATAAAAAAAACTTACTCTTATACACATGATTAACACCTTGCTCAATCACATATAGAATACAATGGCATGTTGTCCAAAAAAAAAAAAACAAATTACTCCATAAATGACATAAAAATTAGAAACAATTGTTTTTATATAATTAGAAACAATTTCCACGATATACAAAATATATATATATATATAAATCCAAAAATTATTTTATCCAAAAAAGTAAGTAAAATGCACTTAAAAGGAACTATTTTAGCATATAAAGACACAATTACTTGAAAACAAAAGTAGAGATTAGCACATTATCTTGAAATGAAAATGTGATAAACAAGGTAAGACACACGCACCTGTTTCCGAATAGCAGAGTTCCAATTCGTCATATTCACGCAATGCATCTTCATGAAGATGAGCCATCTCAAACATAAAAGCTAAGCTTTCCTGAGCGTTTATGACGATAACAAGAGAGCAAGAAACTATCAAATATGTTGAAGAATAATGTAACATAAATATGAAGTGTGGACATATGGCTGTAAGGAAACAAAGGGCTTCTGAAATTTGGACCTCAACATCTGTGTTAAGAAGGAAATTACATTCTTTTATGCTTGAAGGCTATGAGACTATCATTTGAGAATTCTTCATAAATGCGCACTTTAGTTCCATTAAGGTTTTGAATCATTTAATGAAAAGGTGAAGATTTGAAGTCAATAGTTTTCATAAAAATTCAGTCCTTGAAACCTTACAGCCAAACAATCCATCATCATCTTGGTTGACAAATTTTGAGAAAAACGTGTACACTGAAGCAACCTTCAAAATGAAGAAGTTACAAAAATTCCAAACGGGCATGAAGCGCTGTTCACTGAGCTTCCGGATCTCATCCTCATAAAATTGCGCTCGTCTGTCCAAAGTATTTCTGATGGATTCCATGATCTTGGATTCCAGATCCTCCCAGAAATTTGGTTCAGGGCCATATAGATCTAATTTGCAGCATCTGAGTGAAGCATACTTTCAGAAAACAGAAGGGAGGGAAATAGCTTTTATGCATAATCAATAAATTCTAGCATAGGTAAAAGAAAAGAAATGAGAAATAAAATCCTTAAATATAAGTCTTCTGGGAAGAAGAAGAGAAAAAGTTGCAGCTATATTCTTACCAAATTTATACATCAAACTCTTAGTGAAGAACAGAAACAAAATAAAGGTGAACGTAGTAAGATGTATTATATCCCACAAATAACTCTTCCATCAAAGTAATTTCAGAAAGAAAAGTTGAAAGAACTCGGTAAGGAATTATAAACTAGATGATTAGAAATTTATGAAATAAGATAAAAAGTGGTTTTCGCATGAACTTCACAATTTGTCTATACTCAGTCAAAGCGGAAACATGTTATTGACTCCTGCAAACTTACCTTTCTCTCTTCTTGGAGCTGAAATCGACTTCAATTTTGGCATATACTCTTTTTGCCATCTTAGTTGCCTGATCATTGTATGGCTGAGCTCGAGACACAAATACAATAAACCATTCCCGCTCTTCATTTTGGACAATTAGTTTCAGGCGTGGTTTAAGAATGGTTTTGAACTCATCAAGGTCCTAGAGAAGAAACCAAACATTTAGAAGGATAGAACAAATGCAATCCAAAGAAAAGCTAGATTAAAATGATGAAATATAAGTTTCTAGAAGAAGTTAGTTAACTCATATTTTGGAAAGACAACAAGATTAAGTTCTAATTTCCAACTGAAGTTCAATTTAAAAGTGTGCATTGTAAAATATTTATCTGGTTTACAATCGTAATTATAAGGAGAACAACAGCAATAAGAGCCCTACTCGAACACAGGAAAGGTAACACAAACAGAAAGGGAGTGGAATTTTCTCGTCAGTACAAGATCCACTCTCCCACTTAGTAGCAGATCAAATCTGTGACACCCACCCTAAGCCATCTCCTCTTTACTAGAATCGAACACGGAGCCTTAGATTCTAGCATGCATTGATTAAAGGTATACAAACCTAAACTAGGGCCCTCATCAAGTGAGGGCTAAATAAGAAATCCACTGATACAAAACTAACAAAAAGATAATATAAGCTCACATGTATGGCACTCTTATATATAAGATTTCAGTATGTATCATACTCATACCACTCACCAATATTTACCTTCACTTTGCTAATCTAACTGACTGTGAATAGCAAAAGAGTGAACTTATAACTTCTATATATCCTCATAATTTCCTTACACACAAGGATAGATTGGTCACTCGTCCATCCAACATTAGACAAACTTCTAGCAATACTGTAACTACAACTAGAGTATATGTACAAGTAAATCATGATAGCAAGTGTACCTCACAAGTAACAAGAACTACGGTTGCATATGGCTCTCTAAACCAAAATAGTGATTGCTCCTGTGGAAATCGACTGCGAAGTCTTGCGTCTGTTGTTAATATGAATTCAGCTTGTAATTTCTCCACAAAGACGGGATTACGAGTCTTGTTATTCAAAGAAGCTCTTTTAAAAGGCAGCCGCTCTTCAAATCCATTCTTAACAGTGGGCCATAAATCGCTCACATCTTCAACTGGTCATCAATATTGTTCAATATATTAGATCAGAAAATTTATCAAGAAGCAAAATGAAAGATAAAATCACAGGACAATCAAATGAGGGAGAGAGAGAGAGAAAGAGAGGGGTATTAATGGGTTATAGATGGATAGGCATAAAAGCAATACCACAACAGACGATGAGGGTTTAAGAAACTAAAAAACAAACCTAAAAAATCTCCCCGAGACAAAAAGAAAATCTTATCATGAAGGTAATATGAGCAGAAGTTATCAAGAGACCAGTGGAAATAAACAATTAACATTGATGTCAGCAAAAAGCTCAGAGCGTAAGAGTCAGACCTATTCTGACTACATGAATCAAATCTATGCACATTATTATAAATAGAAAGTAACTTATGTTCTGGCCATCCTTTAAGACTAACCATACCACATCTTGTTCGAGTATCTTTTGAAACACAATACACCTTTTTCAGTAAAAACACCAGAGTTCTTTTTTTTCTTAGAGCAGGTAAGCAGATCGTTTAAGTAGCAGCGATTGTCACAAAAATATGTTGAGACGGCATCATTGCATAACTTCAGATAAACCATATCATTTTTGTACAAATTGCATTTTTATTCCACTAAGATTGTTTACAGTCAAGGATAATCCTTAGACGGATTGAACTAAAAACAAGAAAAGAGACAGCCAACTAGATATAAAATACCAAGCATACAAACTATCAAATATATTGCATAAGGTCCCAATTCCTATCAATAGGACATATAATAATAACTTTAGAGGAACAGAAACCAGAGGATTGGAACTAAATTCATACTCCCTCTGTTCCGAAATGAGAGTCTTATTTCTCAACAAAAAAAAAAAAAAATTGTCACAGAATGAGTGTTCTCCCTCTGTTCCGAAATTAGTTACTAATGAATTACCATTAGTATCTCTATAATAAAATAGAAAGAACCTCTTGAGTTTGTTACAACAAATGCACAAGGGTACATAGGGAAAAGACTAATACTAACTCACTCATGTGATGATAGCTTTAGAGGAAAGGGAACCAACCAAATGCCATGGACTCAAATTCATACTCTCTCTTCTCCAAAATGAGTGTCTCGTTTCTCCCAAAACTTTGTCCTAAATTTAGTATCCTCTTTCATTTCAAGGAAATAGTCATAAATGAATTACCAATAGTATCCATATAATAAGTAAATTAGAGCCCTTTGAGTTTGTTACAATAAATGAATGTGTAGCTACATAGGAAAAGACTAATACTAACTCATTCTTAATTTACACTAAGTTTGGTACGGATAGAGTAATAAATTTGATTCAAAACCTCATCAACACCATGAATAACTTGCTGGTGAATTCTGATGCTCCTCTCCCTCGATACACAATAAATGTGTGCATTCCTAGCTAATTTGAGAAAGTGGTTCTTAAGGGTGAAACTGTCCAATAATAATGGATAGCCTAAAGAGATATACTATCCAAAAATACCAGATAAACCATGATCCCTCTGTAATTTACTCTGATCTTAACAAAACTCTCCACTTCTCTCATTTTCCTTATAATTCCACAGGAATAAGATACATGGAGCTTCATTACAGTTCTTGAAACGCGACCAAAACCACCTTCTAACACCAAAATTAAGCACGGAGTTGAACAAACAATGCATTCACATTCACTTGAACCACAACACTAATTCACAAAACCTATACGCAAACCAAACAGCTAAACACTAACATTTTACACGATGAAACGAACGCAACAAAAAAAAAAAAAAAAAAAAAAAAACGTGAAGAAGCTTGTAATTTTTTTTGATAAAACATATTGGTGTATTAGAATGTGATTGGTACGACAAAGATGACAAAAATAATGAACGAGGCTGGAAAATTTAAGACATCCAAAGGCCCAGTTAGTATGAACTGCTCAAAATCTTGTATTGTGTTCTAAAATGTTTAGCTGTCTAGACAGTACACTAAAGGCAAAAAAAATGTATAACAGAGTACATTACAATTTGTGGATGCTAATGAAATGACTGCAAAAATCTCTTTCCTCCGGCACTTATGCCATTGTTCACAACTATGATTTGATTCCTTGTAATACACGTACATTACTATCTGTGGATGCTAATTATGACATGAACTTGCAGATGTTTCTTTCTCCAGCACTTGTGCAATTGATGATGTTCACAAACATGTTTCGATTTCTCTGCTCATCTGGCTGAATTTGATGAAGATGACTCATGAGCTCATCAACAACCATCTTAACCTTGTAACATGGAGCCGTAATTGGACTAGTCCCTGTTATACAGATTAAGAAGAAGAAGAAAAAGAAAAAGATTAGTTTTCCTCAGAGGCCACTGAGTTATATAGCATGTACATAATTCAGAACATGCAAGAGAAGAGAACCTAAACCGTGACCACCAAAATATGTGTTCTTTGCATGCATCTACGTCATGATGAATACAAATGCTCTGTTTATTTCATGACATCCATTGACCCATGACATAAAACAAAGGAGGGCCAATGATTATCGCTAAACACGAGGGTGTCAAGCACATGCTACAGATCTGAGACAATCTGATGTCTATAAATATCAACCTATGTTTCTTCACTCTTCAGAAATCATATCAGAAATAATCACAAATAAAGTAGACAAAAATGTACTCCAGAACCCATGACTAGCATGACTAGCTTTAGAATGGAAATGCTTAAGCGGAAATAGAATGGGAACAAGTCAAAATAATAGGTCAGTTCTGTCTATCAAAACAGCAAGAAAAACATATAGTATGCATCAAGAGATATTGGAAACAACCTTTAAAGACACAATTTATCATGCCACGAATCCAAAAAGGCTTAAACTAAACACTTACAGCATTCAAATCTAAGTTGTCCAAAACCCAGTATAAGAGCCCTAAATTATGCTGACAGGAAATGAACAGAGCTGCTTTAAATAACACTCATAATATCCACATACAGAAACAGTCAGTTACAAAACAATTTTCAAAGTAAACGAATGCAAACTTCAACACTGAGAAGTGACATCATATGTCAGTTAGCAATTGCTGAAAAAATGACCATCTTATTATAAGTCCCAACAAAATCCCAATGTGAGAGAGTAAGGATGGGGGTTAATTACTTGCCTAACCTACGGTTAAAACCTCAGGTTCCTTCCAAGAGGTGAAATGGGTAATGTACTGGGGGTGAAGTTTTGAAATTATTGCCAATTGAACCTTTTCTTGATTATAGAGCTAATTATTTGGTGTCTTTCACCTAAAGAATGCTATCCATCCATGACTATCTCAGCTCGGACAATAGTTTTAACACTATTACCCAAAAGGTTCATAAGCTTGCAGCATGTGAAATGACTAAATGAGCTGTTCTTTATTAATGTTCGCATAACACACACACACACACAAATTGTATAATATATATATATATATATATATATATATGCCTATATAAATAATTAATAACAAGTTCGACATGGAAAGTAACTTGGTAAAACCATGAGAATATGATGGTAATCAAAACATTCTTTTAGCAGGAACGAGTGATAAGAAGATTGTTCAGTGGGATGCAACTATGCAGAATTTATAGATTCCCTAAACCAAAACTTAAAAGAAGTAGTTGTTCTCCAAAGCTCCTACACAGTCTATCTATTCCTACTAAAAGAAAGGTATCATTCTTGAATTACATGACAGGAGCTGAACCTTAACATAGTTTGGATTTGGAAAACAAAAAGTTAAAGGAAGACCACATGATTCAACCAAAACATAAAAATAAAGCAAAGTAAAGAGACACAGAACTCAGTGATTAATAGCATGATAGGTTAGGTTACTTACCAGTACTTAATCAAGCCATCCCAACCACATGTTGCTACTTTACTTTGTTCCAATGGATGCCACTCAGCACCAATGCATACCCCTTCGTGACATTTGAGAGTTCTAAAAACTTTGCAACTCTTCCAATCCCAAAACCAGCACTTACCATCACCATCTCCCGACATGACAAACCTCCCATCCGGTGAGAAATTGACTTGACAAGCATAGCCGGCAACACTATGCCCGGCAAATCTCTTCTTTTTATTCAGCTGAAACCTCTCCCTTGTGCTATAAATAAGAATCTGATTGTCCAAACTTTGTGCAGCGAGCCAATTTGAATTCGGGTGAAGCGAAATTGATGGCATAGAGTGCATATGAGGCTCACTTATATACTTTATTACCACAGGGATTCCAAACTCCCATACACGAAGCGACTTGTCATCACTCGAAGTCACAAATCTCCTGTTATTATCAACAAACGTAATGGTGTTAACCGCCCCCAAATGCTGATCATACTCTTGCGTAATCTGCCCTGTATTCATATCCCATTGAACAATCTTCTTATCGCTCATTCCTGCTAAGAGAATGTTTTGCTTATCATCATCCGGATTAAGCTTAACTACATAAGGTATCTTCCCAGTCGAGAAAGTCGATATCACCTGCCCTGTTTCTGTATCCCAATACTTTATATTCTTATCATACCCAGCAGTCAAAAACTTAGACCATCATTACAAAACGAAATATCTCTCACCGCCTTTCCATGACCCATGTAAGTTCTCATACACTTACCCGAATTAAACACGTCCCAAATCTTCACCTTGGCATCCATTCCAGCTGACAGAATCAAATGCCCATGTTTCGGGAAGAACCGAATTGCAGACACACCCTTCGTGTGTCCACTCCATGTATGCACCAATCGCTTCGGTATATAACAATGATCATTCGAGGCTTTGGCATCTTTAGGTGGAGCGATCCAAGACCTCCCCTGATAATCCCTCTCCTCCTTCCCATGAAATGTACTCTTATCCGCAAAAACCTCACCTTTATCCCCTCCATTCTTCTCCTCAGCCTTCTTCTTCGCATACTCCTCGGCATACTTCTTCTGCTCCTCCGTCAGCTCCGTCTGCAATCCCTCCTTCTTCCCGGACCACGGGCTCTTCCGATTCTTCATCAGCCACGTGTCAGTCGCCGGATTCTGGACCTCCTCAGGGTCCACCTCAGCATCCTCGCCCAATTCCTTCTGCTTCTTCTCAATCCTCCGCTTCTTCTGCTCGTGCTGAGGAATGTTGTAGACGGAAACGGCGTCGTTCTTCTGCAGAGCCTCCAAATCGCCGACGTAGTTGCG
>JAYMTK010001458.1:0-16333 GCA_036897405.1 Pelargonium myrrhifolium | reverse complement strand
TGGGCGCATCACTAACTATAATTGCATATATGTTCTTGTTGGAGAACCAACTCCCTTTTCAAGTTCTGCAGGTGTTTTTGAGTTTTAGATATGAAAAATACAAAGGAGAACAATTTATCAAAACATATATATATATATATGTCGAGTATCACTCATTTAAGAACTAATGAAAGTTGGACCATGACAGAAGCCGAAGTTCAGATATCACCTTGTCATTTGCTTGATCTTTTGCACAAGTATATAATGCCCTTAGAATATACCAAATATCACCAGCCTCTTGGCTCTCTTCATAATGTATTGTATTACCAGAAGATCTGCAAGTTTAAAAAAAATAGCAAGGTCAGAACGATGATATTCAATCATTTCGTTTTGTGACAAAACTTAAGGCCAAGGGCATTTATGTTAAGTCTGGCACTTCTTTCTATTTCACGGATATTAAGTTCAAATCATACTGATACTATGGCTATTGAGACTCCCTCCCGTTGCTGTCAATGCACATACAATCATTTTCTGTATGAACTTAATAGCTTGGGTCCAGGTGTTCCTGATAGTGACTTTGGGTTCACCACCTATTTCACCTTCTTGAGTTCACTCGTAGATAGCCGTGAAGACGTCAAAGAGATTCGAGCAGAGAAAATAATACACAACCACCTTGGCAGCGATGAATAAGTAGTTAAAATGTTCAAAGAGGTAGTCACTTATTGTCCATGATGATGTTAAGATCATGTCACCCATTTTTCAATCCTTAATTTGGTGGAGTCGAGGAGAAGAGTAATTAGAGGTTATCGTTGTAGGGTGTATAGTGTCTAAAAGTTTTGTTACTTTGCTAAACATTGTTTTCAAATCGAATGTACGTAACATAAGGCGTTTCAGACTTCAATAATGGTTTACCAATCAAGACGTGACTCCTTGTCCTTGGATCATGTAAAAGTTTATGTCTGACGATATGGTCTCGAGCAAGCCTGATGGTTGAGGTAGAAGATGTATGTCTAGGGAAGAAATAAAATAAATAAAAATGTAGTGATGATAGGTTCCGCATGAAATCAAGTGAAACATTATTAATTACAGCCAAAAATGAAGAAGCAGACGAAATTATGGTACGTAATGTGAAATTAGATAAATATAATATGATCGGTACCGCATGGCTTTAGCCGCTACTTACGTCTACATTCATTTTCCATGTATGTATTGGCAGCTAATATACGTGCATGAGATTTGATACGTGTCATTCACAAAACTTTCAAATATGATTAGAATTAGAGCAGTGCACGCAAAGAAGTGAATTAGAACCATAAACCAGTGACTTAAAAGATAAAGATGAAATTATTACAATACTATTTATTAGGAAAAGCTGTGTATACCTTAATGAAAGTTTTCTTGTTATATGTTCTTAACTATAAACTTTTTAGACCGATTGATTTACTTTTCCATAGTGCATATGTGTGATGTGGTGGCAAAAATATCAGCAAAATTAATGACAGTCTAAAGGATAATGCGTCATGAGCATTTTGTCTGAAATTTGTTAAGATTCTTGTTAGGTTTGCGCAAAGTGAATATCATAATTGTCTGGTCGATTTGGTGAGGAAATCGAAGGGTAGTTGAAGGTGAAGTTTTGCATTTAAGTTTTAGTTCAAGTTTTGATTTCGAATGGAAGAATCTCAACAAAAGAGTTTGATGAAGATGTATTGTAATCATGTTAATGTATTTATGATTATTTTTTAGATTTTTAGGGTAGTCTGGTTTGATTGCAACCAATTTTTGATGTTTTTTTAGGGCAACTTGGTTTGGATTGTAGGTTTTAGCTTCTGAATTTTATGGAATATATAGTCATGATCTTTAATTTTGGTTTGTAAATCTTGAAAATTGATGGTTTTATGTATAAGTTTGAGCTAAAATATCTAATATCGGTCGTGTTTAATTGATCAGATGAAGCCAAAATTTGACCTAAAGATGAAGTTCATGTACATTAATTTTAAAGAATGTTCAATTTGCATCATAATGACTATATTGTGATTTGGCAAGTTGGTTCTTGTTGCCTTAAAGAGTTTGATTCACACTTTAGAGAGCCATGACTCCGGCTCGTGTTCGGCTCAGGCGGGCTTTTTGCTCAAGAATGGGAGACGTCTCCCCCAGCACGCTCTTTTGAATTCGTAGGTTTCTAGTTTAAGAGTTTGAGCTTTCAAAATGAAATGTTGACGTAACGCTCGAGCCCCATGTCAAATTGTAATTTTTCGTTTTAATTTATAATTTTTTTTTCAAGTCGCATCACCTTGAATGAATGAATGATGTGTAGGTGGATCGGTTGCAATATTTAAGTATAAGAAAATTATCCAATAAATTGAGCATATATGACCATGGACGGATCCACTTGGTAGTGTATGAGGGTTGTTCCCCGCTGAAATTTCTGGTAATAGTAATTATGTCGTATTTTGTATTAGTATTTCGATTTTGTTTCAAATAATTAACCAATTTCATATTTTTGTCCCCACAAAATTTTTAAACTCAATTCATAATTCAATGAGTATTATAATTTTGTCCTTGATGAAATCAATAATTTTAAATAAAATATCATATTATTGAAATTGTTAATTTATAATTTACTATTTAACTATTTTCTCATTGTGAATTATATTGCAATAAAAAAATATTTTTTAGTTAAAGTTTTTTTTAAAAAAAAAAAAACTTTACACAGTTTCAAATTTATTCAATCAAAATTTATTTATATAACCAAAACTTGTGGGTCAAGCGGTTTAAACGCTCTGAATTTCTTTTAACCTCTCGAGTTCTTACCAAAGGTATTTAGGTGAGGTTATGAGTTAATAGGAAAGAGCTATCCAAATTTTTATCAAAAATTTGCCCCCACTGAGAAAATTTTATGGATCCGTCCATGTATATGACTAACCGAAATCGAGAGTTTTTTCCACAATCTCGACTTTTGCCAATTGAGCCACAACTCATCAATATTTATAAAAAGAAAAGAACTACATGAATGGTTGGTTTATTCATAAATTTCAAGTCCATATGGAAGATGCAATTTACTCATCAATTATCACAAGTATGAGAATATCATATAAAATTGTATAGTTTCATGTTGAAAAGGTCAATTACTCTAAAACTAGATGTATGCGTTGTTGTTTTGTTGTATGAATCATTGCAAGTCATGGCCTCCACCACCACCACCATAAAACCCAAAATCAACCTTGAGTTGTGCGTAATTCACGCACATCCTTTGTTTTTTATGCCCAAAATAAAAATCCACCCCTTTTTATTCTCCTTTTTTCTACACTTCCTTCGAATATTTCATTTCAAACCATTTGCTGTTTTGCTTTGTTTTCACTCCTTCGAATTCTTGTTTTTATGGATTTGCTTTGATCAAAGGTACGCTACCCACACATTTACACAATCTCACGCCCCTCTCTCACCGCTTCTTTTAATTTTGTATATATGTAATAAATATAACTCCATATCTCCCATCATTTTCTTGCCAATGAAGGTATAAGCTTCCCTTTTCCTTGCTTCATTTTGGTAAGAATTTGTTGGAAATATAGTTTACAATGTATTCATGATGAAGTAGATATGCATGATATGATCGACATACCAACAACTATTTTATTACGTAGAAATATGATATTGTTCCAATGTTTCAATTGAGATTTCAATGAAATGAATACAATCCCATAAACATCATTCTTGTTTATGGGACTGCAGAGAAAGCTCACAAGTAGAGCCATCCATTTTGACATGAACTCGTGAACTGAAATCCAACCCATTTCAATCCGTCCAACTTTTAGGTCATAATGGATTTGGGTTGTCTTATAAAATGTTGAATTGAACCTGCATGAGTTATCTATCACATTCTATGTGTAAGAAGTGAAATCCGTCTTGAACTAGTCCGATTGTGGCCTGAAATTCAAATGAACCTGAATTCCTTTCAAACCAAAATCTGGTTAGGTTTTACAAATTTGACCCGGACAAATCCTAAAATGGACACCTCTACTCAAGAGTAGTTAGTTTCTTTATCAACATCAAGATTACTGATCATTGTTGCGGTTTTTTATACTATGATTGAAGCAGGGTTTATTAGAAAAACATATAATGGCAACAACAAGAAGAGATACTCCCCTGGCCCAGGGTTTGGGTTTAGGTTTTGGAAAGGACAAGAAGCCAATGAAATCCCTCACTCGCTCCAGCTCCGCCGCCCCGGCTTCCGGTCCTTCCATCAAGAGAAGTCTCAAACAAAGCACTAGCATTGCCACAACTGATCATAAAGCTCATCCACTAAACAAGAATCTCACAACCTACCACAAGCCCGCCTTGGTCTCTCGCACCGAGTCCTCACCCTCGACCTCACCCTCAACCTCAACCCCAACCAGGCTTGTCAAGAAACCGAGTCCAATATCCGTTCCTGATCAGAAATCACGACGAAGATCCTTCGACAAGCCTCTCAATTCCATTTCCCGGGTACAGCATCACGCGCTCGTCTCTCCAGGCCCGAAAGATAGGACTATTACTATTAGTAACAAAACACCCGCCAAGCCCGCAACAAGATCACCCGCGGGTGCAAAGGCGGACAAGGCTATAACAACAAAGAGGACCAGTGGTGCGCCAAATTCTTCTGTGAGGACAATTAGGAGGAGCATGACCTCTCCTTCTCCCGCGGCCGCCTCCAGGAAGGCGGTGGTGGCTAATAAGCGTAGCTCTCCTCTAAAGAAAGTTACTCGTCCCGTGGAAGCTGAATTGGAAGACGATTGCCCGATTATGTTGGGAGCTGATGATCAGATTGAGGAGATTGCTAGCATAGGCAGCGACGCCGATTTAGTCCCTTTTGATCAAACCGATTTTATGTACACTGGTGGTGTAAACTGTACTGATATTGATCAATGTGACCAGTCCAAGATCAATGAAATCGAAATCGAAAACTTCAAGGCACATGAAGAAGAAGTTAAAGGTGAAGCAATTGTCAAAGAAATCGCGGTAGATATTTCTGAAGACGAAAAGAAAGGGAAGATCTCGGAGGAAAAGGCGGAGGATCAAGGTGGGCAAAAGGAGGAGGAGAAACAAAAAGAAGATGGGAAGCTGGCTCCGGTGGCGGCACCGGCGCCGGTGCCGGAGATAGGGAGGAGAAATCAATCGGCCGGGAAGAAGGACTCGCCGGTGTACAACGATGTGATTAAGGAGACGGCGAGTAAGCTACTGGAGAAGAGGAAGAACAAGGTGAGTGCGCTGGTTGGCGCATTTGAGACAGTGATTTCCTTGCAAGATTGATGAGATTTTCCATCTCCGGATTTGGAATGTGTTAACGTTGTAGTACTGTGAATGTTGTTGAATGGTTGAACTTTTGTGGAAACGCAGTACTGCCTGTGATCGAAGATTATGTATTCATGCGTTGTATTTGGTTATATGTTCGTTGGAAACATATGTTAATTCAATGGTCAATGGAGTGGCTTCTCTTCTTCTAATCAATGTTAACAGACTTTCAATCTGTGTCTTGCTAATAGTATCATATAATAATAATAATAAATAGTATCATATTATGTATAAGGGTACGTAGAATGCAAGTGATAATTAAGATGAGAGAATGTGACACATGTGCTTAACACTTCTTAGCAATTTTCGCTCAAATGCTTAACACTCATCTAATAAATGCTAATTGGAGAGAGAATATTAGACAAAAAGGGCTTAACACTGGGTGCTAAACTTAGCATCTCCTCTTAACATTTTCTCTTTAACACCTACTACTCCAATAGTTAGCATCTCCTTAGCATCTCTCATTGGAGATGCTCTGACACATTGAAGATCAAAATAATGGTTTACAAGTGTGGTCTGAAAAAAATTAAAAAAAAAATCTTTAAATGCCAGCTTTAATACTTCATTCGTCTTAAAATGAAAGTTTTTGAATGCGAGCTCTAATATTTTTTTCCGTCTTAAAATGAAAGTTTTTGTTTCTATTCTAAAAAAAATTACAAAAAAATTAGTTAGTGCCATATATATATATATATATTTATCCTCATAAACACTTGTTAAATGATACTCACTCAGTCCCAAAATAGTGTGCTAGAACATATTTGTATGAAGATTTAAACATTATAATACCATACTAACTAATTTCTCCTTGATAATTTGCAAAATAGAAAAGAAAAACTCATTATAGAACGGATGAATAACTATTTTTTTGATACAGGTAGGTGCCGAAATCCTATCTTGTAATAGCCCAGGGTCCCTAGTGTCCCTGATATATTTACAAGGGTACATAGGGTCTTAGTGGTCAAGAGAGAGACTTTGTCTCTACCCTCTAGCCTAGGGTTTTTGGCACCTAACCGCACCAAAATGGTCTTCTACACCACCACCACCATAAATGTGTTTAGCAGAGATTGATCCAAAGATGAATAACTAAATTGTTATATGAATATTACTGATAATTTATGCATAATTAACTTACTAAGAACAAAAAATATGGCTTTTTTTTTTGAGACAAAATTTTAATAGAAACGTAACATTATTCTGAGATGGAGAAATATTTATTTAAATAATTTTGTCAAAAGTAACTAGTTACCCAAAAACATATACCATAAAAAAGAAACTCGAATAAAATGGTCCAATGGGCTTGAGCCCATGTCTGAAACGCACAATTGAAAATATATCCTCCGAGGAAAACCCTAGCTCGACTCTTTCTCTTAGCTTTTGCTGTCTGGGTGTGGAATCTCTACCAACCATGGCGGAGGTGATGCTGATGAAGGAAGTTGAGGAGATAGCTACTAACTTAGGTGTCGATTTTTCGCGGATCGATCTCGATTCCATTAACCTTCCTCCCGGTGAAGATTTCGGGATCAAAAGGTATTGCTTTCCACCATAGACTTACTTCTTAACTGTTTCGTGTACTATACTGTACGACATCTGGCTCACTGTGCTAAGCTAGTTCATGAATTTTCAATTGATCTTTTTAGTGACGATGATGATGTTTATGCTGAGGAAAATTTGGAGTTCGACTCTGGATATGGAAACACTATTGTTGTGGACAATCTACCAGTTGTTCCTAAGGAAAAATTTGACAAGTTAGAGGGAGTGGTTCGCAAAATCTACAGTCAGATTGGTGTAATCAAGGAGAATGGGCTCATTATGCCTGTCCATCCGGAAACAGGAAAAACCTTGGGCTATTGCTTCATTGAGTACAATACTGCTCAGGTAATTTAATATATCTGATTTATATTATGTAAAATTATATTATCTGTTATATTGCTTTGCTTATTGCATTCAATGACTTAGTATGTGTATGTATTTTTCGGGCAGCTAAAAATGCCATATTTAGAATGGTGTTAGTGTTAGTGCTGTCTTCAGCAATGCTAAAAGGGAGGTGGCTTGGTTTGACTGAATAAAATATTTGTCCGTGTTGCTGCTAGCAATAGCCTAGGTGGTGTATAAGGGTAGATGGTTTTGTAATATGGATTTTGAATTGGAATTGAAATCGTAGGGTAATTGCGCTTGGTGCTGTTTCTTATGACTAATTTAGTAATTCCCTCTCATTTAGAAGGTCTGCAGTTGGATGAACAGATAATCCATTTATTAGGTTTTACTTGCAAATATTTGAACACTTGATAACTAACAAGTAGCAACTTTTAACCACCACAGTTGTTACAATCAGCTGTAATTTGTTGCAAAGTACATGTGTTTTGTAGGACTTATGTCAGTTCATGTGTTTACTTGGAGGACTATTACTTGTGAAATTGACGCCCTTGGATGTGTGTCAAGAATACTCTCCCTAAGCTTGATGAGCAAGAGTTTAATCTCTTTTACTAATCTTTAACAATTCATCCTTGAAATTTGTCTCCGGGATTAGCCCTGAATATTTGATTCTTCATTACTATATTTTGTTTGCTTTTCCCAAGCAGCGGTAAGGTTTGCTTTATCAGAGGAAAGTTAGGTGTACATATTGGTAAATCATTGTATGCAAGATGTTGTTAACTGTATTAATAGTTGTTTTCTTGTTTTTGTTCTTAATTCTTATAGCACTTATGTTGGTAGTTAAACATGTTATATTATATGTATAGAGAGAGAATCTGAGCCAAACCAATTAGCAGATGACACCACATTAAAATTTTCACCTATACCCACCCCAATGAATTTGTGGGAGCGTAGCGCTGGATCTAGATTTTTAATGATGTGTTTTAACTTCATTGGTTGTGTAGCCTAAGCCAAATAACTTATGGCTTAGACTCCTTCCTCTCGCTCTCTCTATATTTAATAATATTAATTGCTTTTTTTATGCTTGGTTTTTGTAGGAAGCTGAGCTGGCTAAGGAGAAGACAAATGGTTATAAGTTGGATAGAGCACATATTTTTGCAGTGAACATGTATGATGATATTGATAGATTCATGAAAGTTCCAGATGAGTGGGCTCCTCCTGAATTTCAGCCTTATATTCCAGGGGTACCCACTTAAAGCCACTCTTCATATGTGAATTCTGCTTTGTCCCATTTTTTAATCCATATTTTTTGCCTTTTATTGTTTCCACTTTATTAAGTTATATCCAATACTCAGCGTATAGTTCCTTGTGGTTCCAACGCTTATATTTTGTGAAAATTCAAGAACTACATCTCTCTCTCTCATACATTGTGTGTTTTGGCACACATGTTTGGTTATATCTTACCTTATAGATGATACTAACAGGAAAATTTACAACGGTGGCTTACTGATGAAAAAGCTCGAGATCAGTTTGTGATTCGTGCTGGCAATGATACTGAGGTTCTATGGAATGATGCCAAATACTTGAAGCCAGATCCTGTTTACAAGCGTGCGGTAAGACCTTATATTATGCAGTCTCTTTTCTGTTGTTTGTAACTGTGCCATTTATGAATGTCAGTCCCTCTCTAGCTACTGTTATTGTATTGTTATAGTATGCTTCTACATGATATTGATCACCAGCAGCATATCTCATTGTTTTCTCAATATATAAATAAGTTTAATCTGCACTTCGTTTAATCTATATGCTTGTAGCATTAAGCTTTATCTTCTTCTATGTTCTCAGTTTGTTGAGCAGTTCTTGAACATTTACAAATAATTTTATCGGTTTCCTTGTTACAGTTTTGGACAGAAAGTTACGTTCAGTGGTCTCCACGTGGAACTTACTTGGCAACAATTCACAGGCCTGGTGCTGCTGTCTGGGGAGGGGCCACTACTTTCAACCGTCTTATGCGCTTTGCTCATAGTCAGGTTAGTATTTGTTGCATTTCACCAAAGAATAACTTTTGTTTTGTCAATCTGAATATAGTGTATCCCATTGGCAGGTTAAACTGATTGATTTCTCTCCTGGCGAGAGATATTTGGTGACATATAGCAGCCAAGAGCCAAGCAATCCCCGTGATTCACATGTGAGGATTTTTATTCCACAATTAGTTGACTACAAGTTTTTTTCCCTTCTTCTTACATCTTTAATTTTTATGATGTTTGTAAATATAGAGGGTTGTGCTCAATATATTTGACGTCAGAACTGGGAAAGTGATGAGAGATTTCAAGGGAAGTGCCGATGATTTTGCAATAGGAGGAACCGGGGGTGTCACAGGGTTTTCTTGGCCAATATTCAGGTAATATCTTTTCCAAATAATCTTTAACAACCTGCTTGGATTTATTTTACTAGTGTTACTGATTATGACTGTTGTTTTTCAGATGGGGTGGTGGAAGTGAGGATAAGTACTTCGCAAGAATTGGAAAGAATGTAATATCTGTTTATGAAACAGAAACATTTACTCTTATAGACAAGAAGTCTCTAAAGGTTGAAAATGTTGTGGATTTCTGTTGGTCTCCAACTGATCCTATTTTTGCACTTTATGTTCCTGAACTTGGGGGTGGGAACCAACCTGCTAGGGTGAGTGTAGATTTTATGTTTCCATTTCATGATCTAGTATTGATGTTTATTTGCAGTTTTTTTTTCTTTCATTTATATGTTTTCAGTTCAATTAATATTTAAGAGCTCTCAAATTTGTAGGTGAGCCTCATTCAAATCCCTGGCAAAGAAGAGCTGAGGCAAAAGAATCTGTTTAGTGTCAGTGATTGCAAAATGTATTGGCAAAGTAATGGAGAGTATCTTGCTGTGAAGGTTGACCGCTACACAAAAACAAAGAAAAGCACATACACAGGATTTGAGCTTTTCCGAATTAAAGAGAGGGACATACCCATTGAGGTGTTGGAGCTTGAGAATAAGAACGATAAGATTATTGCTTTTGCCTGGGAGCCAAAGGGCCACAGGTTTGCAGTTATCCATGGTGATGGCCCAAAGCCTGATGTTAGTTTTTACTCAATGAAAAGTGGTAATAATACAGACCGTATTTCAAAACTTATTACTCTTAAAAGCAAGCAGGCAAATGCTCTTTTCTGGTCACCCGGTGGCCGCTTTATCATACTTGCTGGTTTGAAGGGTTTCAATGGACAATTGGAATTTTTCAATGTTGACGAGCTTGAGACCATGTCGACTGCTGAGCACTTTATGGCAACAGATATTGAGTGGGATCCCACTGGAAGGTAATATCCATAGAATTAGTTAATTTATAAAAAAAAAAAAAAAAATCTGTTGTTGACCTTTGTTTTGACACTAAGCTGTGCTTTCTATGTATTGTTTTCTCACTTGCGTGGTTTTGTATCCAATATGTTGGCATTTCTAGGTATGTTGCTACTGCAGTCACTTCAGTTCATGAGATGGAAAATGGTTTCAACATATGGTCTTTCAATGGAAAGCTTCTTTATCGTATTCTGAAGGATCATTTTTACCAGGTAGGATTCAGTTCCTTCTATATCTTTTTGGGAGGTAGTGGATATTCATGGCGTTTTGAACTCGTTTATGATGTCTCTGTTTACTTTTCTACAAGTTGATTTTTTTCTTTCCTTTTGGCATTTCTGGCTCCCCATGTTCTGCATATTATTTTATGAATTTTTATTTCATCATTGAAAAAGTACGCTTGTTACTATCTAGGAAAGTATCTTTTGTACAATCCAGCACTTGTAGTTGCACAGTTACTGCTTCTGGATACTACTATTTTGTCGCACTTTTGCCATTGAAATGAGGTTTAATGCTTGGTTCATGTTATATTGTTTGGTTATAGTACTTGTGGCGTCCTAGACCACCATCATTCTTGAGTCCCGAGAAAGAGGAAGAGATTGCTAAGAACCTGAAAAAGTATAGTAAGAAGTACGAGGCAGAGGACCAAGATGTGTCCATGCAATTGAGTGAGCAGGACCGCGAGAAGCGAAGGACGTTGAAGGATGAATGGGAGAAGTGGGTTGTCGAATGGACAAGGTCGCATGAAGAAGAGAAGCTGGAGAGGGAAAATTTGCGTGACGGAGAAGCCAGTGATGAAGAAGAAGAGGAGTATGAAGCTAAAGAAGTTGAAGTTGAGGAATTGTTGGATGTCTCTGAAGAGGTTCTTGCTTTTGAATTTGGGCAGGAGAAGTTCATACATTATTTTTTTGTAGAATTTTAGTTGTAGTACCTCTTGAGATAGATAGGGATTTGTTTTTTACTTCCCTAACCACTTGTTCTATTTGTCTGACTTGGAGACGTGAGTTTTTTTTGACAAGCCAGCTAATTTAATTTTTATATTTTTCCATGGATTTTCTTTTCCTCTGCTTGAAAGAATGTCTTTGATTTAGCAACTTGTCTAACTGTATAACTACCCATTTAGAGTTTAACCCAAATTTTGTGCACCAAACATGACAAAAATTCTACTTAAAATGAAGTAATGGATTAAGCACTGCAATAAACAATTCAAAGGTGAAATAATGAATCGTTTGCACATTATTGTTATAAAAAAGAAAGGGCAAAATCATAAAGTGTGAACATAGAGAATATCATATATATATATGTGTGTGTGTGTGGATACATATTAGAGGTTGTGTTTGTTTTATGGGACACCATCAATCATACTCATAATTGATGATGAGCCACTGAAAATTAGAATACGCAAGTTGCTAAGATAATAATAATACACTTTAATTAGAGTGATTTAAATTTGGTAGTTGTATTGGTTTAGTTATTGGGTATTGCAATTTGCAAAGGCAATGTCAATGTCAATGTCAATGTCAACCCCACCCAGACCAAAGTTCATCGATCCTTTCTCTTTGGAGCTTCAAGAACCAACAATTCACTCTTGTCCAAATTGATCCCACTACACTATTATACATCACAATCCAACTATACCATTTCTCTTTCAATTCCTTTCTCAAACATTCAATAAGCAATAAAATTAGACCGCAAACAACACACCACATTACTGTTTGCGGAATGCGTATGCATTAACAAAGCACGTGTTCTCTTTGTTGCTTCACGTCTCTTCTTCACCACTCGAGTCATTTCCTCTTCTCTCTTCTTCGGTATCTGGCAATAGCGGAGCTAGGATGTTGAATAGGTGTGGACAATATGAGACTTAAGATCTCTACAGAAAGGCTACCCACTTGCATTTTCTCTCAGAGGTCTCAAGTTCAAATCTCATAAGAACCATTCAGGGTGTTGGTACTGCTGATAAAAAAAATAATAAAATAAGTTAGTATCTCTTAAGTTTGTTACAACATGTGCATGAGAATAGGTGAATAAAATATACGACACTAATTTTTTCTCTAAATAGAAAGTAATACATTTATTTTGAGATGAAATGATTATATATTTTGGAGTATTAGATTCTTACCTCTTTGACAGAATGACTATCAACGTGATGTTTCTCCTTTTAAGAAGGGGCACATGAACCAATACTCATATGATCAAGTTGTTAAAATCCTTTTGGTTTTTTAAGGTTATTGCCTCTTGGTTTTTCTCAGGAGTCTCAAATATAAGTCCCACCATAAAGTGTTGGTATCGCCTAGAAAAAAAGAATGGGTATATGATTATCCGATAAAAATCGGGTACCAAAACAATCTTCAGTGCAAGTACTCCCAATCATGCAATTGCTGCTTATCATTATTCTTTGTATGACCTCAGTTATTTAGATACTGAGTTTGTTTGGTCCCTTTGATACTTGTTACCCATACTATATAGAATACTTAATATCTCTATATACTTCACTGAAACAAGAAAACAAAAACTGTAGCTGACCTTGAAACCTTACCAACCATGTATCTTTTATTTTTCTCAAAGATCATTGATCACGCAACCAGCACATGGAAAGGAGAAAATATATATGGGTGGTATACAATCATAAAATTGTTCCTTTATTATTTTGTTTTATAAAGACTATTAAAAAATGCATTAATGTATTCTAGATCGAAAGAATTTGAAATCTGTCGCCACTAAATATTCAAGTTGGACCCTCTACTTATCAGTTTGAGCTCAACACGTGCACAATCAGGAGTCTTTTAAATTGACACTACTTCTCACGTGTAGGTATTTTTCTTTTACACGTGGGTCAAAATCAGCTATGATACTTTGTTAAATTTTATAACGGATTTCTTATCTTTCACCCACTTCAACAAAATGATATAGTATATATTGTAATTGTAATCCAGCTTTTTTCCTCAATAATGAGGCAGTAGAAGAGATAATTAGAGGTTGATTTTCATAAGGTCCTACACACACTACTCTAACAAGATTCCAATCATTCATCACAAAGATTCCAGTTCCAGCTGCTTAATATACCAACAAATATGATTGATTGTTCCTGTGGGTACCAACTTGTGTATATTATAAAATGGTCCCACCCATCCAAAATGAACCATATCCTTTTCTTTCTTTCTTTCTTTCTTTGTGGGAAAGGGCTTGCCTTGCCCTCTTAACATTCTCATTACTTATTTCAACAAACTGATGTGTTGTTTTGTCCATTATGATTCTATTATCAATCAATCAATACCTCTAATTATATTGTTGATTAGATTTTGAATTAAGCAGCCATATTATGTTACTATTAACTGTGAGTACTATATACTTCAATTTGATTCCATTAAGTTATATTTACACAACAGATTGTTTATGAATCTCCCGAAACAAAAATTCACTTTCAATTTCACATTTTTAGAAACATCGCCATTAATTTTATAGACAACTTGTAAAGGTCTTTCAATTCTTTAGTCTTTTGCGGGTGCTAAGAAGAGAATGTGTGTCATGGCTTAACACCTAATACAATAAATGCTAAAAGAATAGAGAAAGTGGAATTATGAGGCTTAGCACCCGGTGCTAAGCTTAACATCTCTCCTTAACACAATCAATTTTAAAGCTTAACTAATGTTACGTCCGAAAGAATGGACCTCCGCTAAATAGTTTTCGCTATGTGGTATACTTCTATGTTTGCTAATAGGATGTCAATCAATGTTGTTTAATGATACAGATATTTCATCGTTTGCTCTAATATGTGTTTATTGTGCTTAACGTCCATAGATAAGGCTGACCCCTCTTTTCGGATGCGGGAGTTTTGAGGTGCCGCACGAGGCCAGTTCTCTCGTGTTGTTAAAAAATAACATCTTCATTGGAGATGCCTTAAATGTTTATTTGCCCCTGATCACACAAAAAGGTTGGTATCCACGTAAGGAAGATGTGTAGGATCTACGTCAGTGGGATGCGGATTTAGCCTAATAATCTCTTTTAGATGTAATTGGCTGGGAATGGGATGACATATATAATTAATCTCCATGATAGTGTTAGAGATTAATTAAGTACTATTGGTCTCTTTTTTGTGAGTGTGTTTGGGGTTGGATCATTAACACCTTCCTCAGTAAATTTATTAGTATAAAATATTATTATGGGGCCAGAGAGGACTCCTTAATTATTTGGTTGGTAGTGGTGTTAGTGATTGATCACCATATGCATGTTGAGACACATGGCCATGTTTATTATATAAGGAACCCAACATTTTTATTAAAAGTACCCATATATAAATATATACACACTCAACTCAATAATAAAACATAAACTATTAGAGAGTAAAAATTATAATTTCACCTTAATTTGAAGTCTGTAAATTTCATTCCTCAGAATGTTCCCAACATTCTTTCAGTGACATCAATAAATGATCCTTGAATCTTGTTGTGTGTGTTTCAAGTGTGAATCAAGGCCTAAATATGATAAGATTCTTCTTATATATGGGTTTTGTTTTGTGGACCCAATATATAATGCAATATGGACTGGTTCTTATCAATCAATATATACAAGCACATGACAACATATTTGTATGTATGGACGACAAGAGCCGGTTGTTGCTTCATATTCTTTCTTGTAGTAGATGCTCCAAAGCTCTGAGCTTAGTAATTTGGGTTTAATAAAAGTTGTTTATGGTCCATTTTCATTAAAGGACACCCACCTATGGCTAAAATTTTGAACCTAAGATATGTTTTTTTTTTGTTTTGTTTTTGTGCGTGTACATTTCTATAAAATCATAGAACATTGAGTTTGGGATTCAAATACCTAGCATTAAATTTTGGATTGGTGCTCAATTATTAACGATGATGATCATGGATAAGAGAAGGCTTCAATATTTCTATACAATGACATGATGAGGAAAGTATTCATGTATTTACTGGAGTTTCGACTTACACAAAAATTTACATAAGTATACAAAACGACATGGTTGCTTGAGGGGTGAGTTAGAATAAACTAGATGACTCGATAGACATTTGACCCAAAAATATCAATATAAACCGGATTTTGTAGCGAACCCTTGTTACCCAATAGGATACCATTCATTATTGAGCAACTCAACAAAAACTTGAACAAAGAACAAACATAAATTGGTTTTAAAAACCTAAACAGAAAGGTTGAATTACCATTTCATGTTACGCCCTGTACTATTTTTAATATGACTTTCAAGCTTTACTTTATAATAGAAGTGAACAATATGGTAGTCGGTGACACGATATAAATAAAGCATGCTTCAATTATCGAAACAAAAGAGGTAGTAGCACTCGGTATTTTGTTTTTCTATGTGGACAAGTCCATTAAAGTAAGGATCCATTTGAGTCAGGTATGGTATCCTCTCATTTTTGTGTTTGTTCTTTATAATCAAATTATACTCATGACAAATAGTTTTGAATTCTAAATCCGTACCACTCTAAATCAGACATCGTGTCATGTTCTGATTCTCGATTCTCATTCTTAAACAAAAATTCTCATCAAAATACTACCTTAGGTAATTAAACAAATTTGATGAAAATTGTATTGATACTCGACAACCTACATGGACCGGACCAAATCTAACCCGTCCTAGCCTGGATTGTATTGGAACTCATATCCGATACAAAAAAAACACATATACAAACTCACGTATTATTAAAAGGAGGAGGATTCACACATCGATTAATTTTACATGTATTTAATGTGATAATGGAAAATGTTTAGGTTTATAATGGATATATTTCAACATTTTAATGTA
>JAYMTK010001457.1:0-16334 GCA_036897405.1 Pelargonium myrrhifolium | reverse complement strand
ATGGCTCAGACAAGAAGCCTCGCCACTATCTCCCCAATGGCTTCAAGAAGTTTGTGGTGCACAACGCCAAAGAACTCGAACTTTTGATGATGCACAACAGGTATATTGTGGATGACTAAATTCTATTGTGTACTTGTTTTTTAGTTGAATTTTTATTTGACTTATTTTTATTGGTTCTTGTAATTGCAGGACTTACTGTGCTGAGATTGCGCATAATGTATCAACCAGGAAGAGGAAGGAGATTGTTGAGCGTGCAGCCCAACTCGATGTTGTTGTCACCAACAAACTTGCCAGGTTGAGGAGCCAGGAGGATGAGTGATCTTCGGCGCTTAATCCTGTTAGATTTTGTTTTTGTTTTGGTGCAGTACTCCGATTAATCAGTCTGTTTGGTACTTCATTGTCATTATGCTATGTTTTGTTTGGATTCTTATCCTAAACCCTTGAGGATTTAATTGGATGTCAGTGAGTTTACTAGATTAACATCTTCAATCTGTGCTATGTTTCGACTATGCCATTTTATACTATTGTTTTGTTTATTTTTCATTGTTCTGTTGTATGGATAAGTTTGCTTATCTGATTGCTACTTTCTTCGTTTCTACAATTTATGATTGTGATGTCATTTTTTTATAACTTGCTTATCTGATTTCTACTTTCTTTGTTTCTACCATATATGATTGTGGTGTCATTTTTTATATACTAAACCATAACCCAACTTACAATTTATATTGCAGTACAAGTTAGAAGTATCGTTTCTTGGCCAAAAAAAAGTCAGCATATAGTGAATTTAATTTGTATAATTGTATTATGTTGACATTCAAAAGTGATATTCTAAAGACTAAACCTTCATTATGGCTTCCGCTCAGTGTTAACTTTTCAATTTTTGGCTCAGCTTCAGGTTAGCTCTTCTAATCTATATAATTTTTCATATATCAGACTGATTTAATAACATTATAATATTTGTATAAGCTCTACTGAAACATCAATTTTTTTATATATATGTTTTATATGTAATCAAGAATAAATTCTTTTGGGAACCAGAATGTGAGAGCCTTTTGACTCTGAGTCTAGCGAGTTGAACCAATTAAACTTATCTTATTTTGTCCAAGTGATAAGATTAGAGTTTAATTGTAAGTCCAAAATCAAGTATTTTAGGTCTTCGTCCACTTAGCTTTGAATTTGGTAAAAGGAGAGCTCTTTGTTAAGTGAAACTTATTGCTAGTTCATTACAATTCACTTTAAACATGAGAAATAGTTTTTCTATCATGTGGAATAGTGTATTTAGAGAGAAATTAACAATCGAAAAGTTCTGACATATCCCAATGCCTTGCTCCACTTATAAGGGCATTTATATTCACAAAAAATTGATAATGATGGAGTGACATCAACACCATGTATTTGATCACTAATGATATCATCAATCTCAATAATGAAATCTAATGAGAAGTTGGAGAAATTACGTGGGTAGTGAGCACGATGAATGCGAGGTCATGAGAAGACTTTATAAATAGGAAACAAGTCATTGGTAAAAATGCAACGTCTAGTATGTTCTTTTGAGGACCTTGGCGAGGAGGTCTTGAGAAATGACTCTTGAAGTAGAGATCCTTAGAAGATGACGTTTAGGAAGGATGAGACGGGAGCTTCCTTTGACAAACTTGTTTAGTAACTTTACTTGAAAACTGAAAGTAGCTAGAATGAGATGTTCCAAAAGGCCAGTTATATTTTGGTAAACATACGAGTTGAAAAGCTAGAAGTTGAATTTCATGTAATAGTATGTTTGGAAAAAAAAGTAGTAGGAAGTTTAATATGTTAAAATAACCAAAATAGACATAGTACATTTATTTGCTCCATAGTTAAGTTATTGGATGAGATGTTTAACTTTATTGAGGTCCAAATGAGTTTAAATTTTATCTTAAATGTTCAACCGAAACTCAAATAAATACTACACAATTTTACACCCTTCTAATTAAATTTTTTTTTTTTTTGAGTAAGTTACTCATTTACGATATTTTTCTTGGTACAAGTCTTATTTTGCAATTCACCCAACTTCTGTTTTAAAAACCTACAACTACGTTATCTTTGACGAGGGGAGAACTCAATTAAAGTAGAAAAATTGAAATCATCATTGAACATTGGGTTACAAAAGACTCCAATAATCTGGAGTTGTGCTAAAAGCCCGGAGATCGCCGTGCGGTGTGAAAAGCAAAGGCTGCGAAGCAAGAAACTTCAAATTGTTCTAGCAATTGCGTGTGAGATTCAGATTAATAAAAAAGTGAACTTTAGGTGGTCCAATCAATTAAAACGTTGAGTATAAAGAAAAAAGATTATAATTAAAGAAGTTCAACATTTTTAAACTTCTAGTTCTAGATCAATAATTATAGTAAAGAACAGAATTGCCAAAATGGTTATTAATCCAAACTGCTGTATGTGAAGTCCAGATCTATTATACAGTAAACATCAAATTCAATTGAAAAAACATAATGAAATGACCAGTAAACATCAAATTCAATTATACTTCTGGATGATGATTTTGATAAATAGTGTAAACGAAAGATACATTAACAATAAAACAGAGCACAACAAAATAAAAGTATAAAACCAGTGTTTCTTTATTATAGATCATCACAAGCCATTGCAGGGTTTTAAAAAAAAAAAAAAAAAAGCTTCATTCAGTGAGTTGCTCCAAATACTTGTGCTTCTCCTCCTCCGTCATGAACGCCGTGACCGGAAACGACTTCCCGATCCCCATCGGAGTCTTGAAATAAATCTTCTTGCTCTGCGGGTCTTCAATACTCATCTCCACGATCGGAACCCACATGAACATCTGCTTGCTCTTGATCCCAATCATCTTCTTCATCCTTAGCTTCTCCACATACCACCTCCCTAGAATAGCCCACCCGAGTATTGCTCCCCTCGAAGAAATGCTCGTACGGAGCCTTCTGCTTCATCCACACGAACCCAGTTTCTCTCACCCTTCCACACTCTTCCAGATCCTGCAGTGGGAGCACACCTTTGGGGAATCCGAGCTCGCTGAGAAGCTCTATGGAATGGCGGTAGCATTCTTCGGCGCCGTACACGATCTCAGCCCCAGCACGCTCGTCTTTGTTGCTGGCCATTTTGGAGAATCTGGGAAACAGAGGATTATGCGTATTATGTGTTTGATGAATTGCCGAAGTGAAAATATATGTAGGAGGAAGCAGGAGCGTGGTTGTTCGGAGGAGGTTGAGCTGAATAGGCTGCTTAGGATGCTTAGCTAAAGGGTGGTTCACCTAACGATCTAGGAACTGGGAAATGGGCACCGCCTAGCTCTTAATTAGGCAACATTTTTTGTCTGGAGGAAGATGAGAGATGAGACCTAACCAAAGAGAGGTAATTGGTGAAATTGTAATAGGACCACAGCTAGCTCCAATTTGGCTAAAATTTTGTGACATGACATGAACATGATTCTTTTTTTTACCTACGGTTTTCGTGTTTATTAATCATTTTGGGACCCCAAACTTGTCATGTAATTACTATTCTCCAATAGATTTTACCCGTTGAGTAATTGTACTCGCATGGTATTTGTCGTCGTTGAGTAATTGTTTTATGTTGAAATTGTAACTTGTAACTAGAGACGGTAATTTAAGCTCTAAATTTACCCATATCTGAGCAGTGCTTGGACAATTGCGATGGAATAGAGGAGCTTGGTTGAAGGACAAATTTAGGAAAGTGGGATGGGCACTTGGGCTGAGTCAAGCTTGGCTGAACTTTGGAGCTAAGGCTAATATTGCATAGTTTTTGTCTTGTAGCAACATTACATGGAATGTTATACTAACTTTTATTAAAATTGATTTTGGAGTGTAGTGGGATGAAGTAGAACTTGGGAGGACTTTATTTTGTTGCGGGTATTTTAAGTGGGTCCGCAAACTCGCGGTTGACACATTTAAGGTATGGCTAGACTAATCGTATTCGAGACTTGGTCATAGATTAAAGTTCACACCTCCTCTCATAAATGAGTAGAGAGCGGAAATCAAACCTGATAGCTGTTCCATGTGATACCAACTAGGCCACTACCCTTGAATTTTTATGTTTCTCGCTACTCGATTTGTAATACTTTAAAATGGATACATATCAAAAGAGGCCCACAGCGAAGACCAATTTGGACAGGCCCAAATGGTCGAGGAGCCGAGGAGGCAGAGTTCGTTTTCTTCAATCTGGTTGAAATGTCAGTGAGCAACAGTAGTTTCACTTTTGCCAGTTCCGTTTTTGTTTAACTTTCTTCTTCACTCTGTACTAACAGATCTCTCTCCAGTTTCAACAATCGGATCGAATCGAGAAAAACCCTAGTCCGCACAATGTCCACAACAACCGAAGAGCCTGAATTGCAGAATGGAGTCAAACCTGAAACCGAACCGGAGCCCGATTCGGAGCCACAACAACAGTCAAAATCAGAACCAGAACGAGCTCCGGAACCGGAACCAAGCCCAGAAGTAGTGTCACTACCAGAACTAGAACCCAAACCAAAACCTATAGTAACCGATGCAGATCGCAAGCCAGAGGAGGTACCACAGCCAACGGAGACGGCGATCCAATCAAATGATTCCGGAAATCCTTCATCAACCGAAGAAATTGCGCGTCCTGAGTTGCAAAAAGACGAAGGCAATCGAACTTTCACCATGAGAGAATTGCTTAATGAATTGAAGGATGGCGATGGAAACGAAAGCGCACCAGATGCCTCTCCTTACAGGTTGGTTGGTACCTCCATTTTCAATTCCACTTCCTAATTCATTGTAGCTTCATGACTAGGCTTATCTCATAGAATTATTAGTACCGCGTAGATCGTGATATTTTAATGGCTGGATTTTATACATGCAAGTCCTAGGATCTCCTTCAGAACCACCAAACCATTTTTTTTTAAATTATATACGTAGTACATAATTTTTGTAGATACTCTAAATGTTTTTGAAAATGTAAGTGTTCTGTTGAGTGCTTCATGTGAGTAATTGAGCATTTAAGGATTGACCCTCCACTATAGGGGGTTATGCATTTTATTTTCAAATTTAGAGTTTTTAACTACATTTAATAAATTGCTTCAGATGGAGCTGTGGAAATGAATAGCATTTTTACAGGGGTTCAGTAGCTAGAAGTGTTGCGGTCTATCTTTTGCTGATCACATTCTATTATGATTGTGAATGCAGTCTTTTCATGATGTCTTTAGTTAAACTTCAAAGCTTCCTATGATACTGAAGTAGCAATGTATGATGCCATGCAACTGCTTGAATGAAGGCAATTGAAGGAATATGCTGTGATTTGATGCTTTCTTAATTAATTAAGCTAATTCCTTCAACTGCTATTGATCTTACTGAAGCATGAATTTTAAATAGTTTTGTTCTTTTTATCAAAAGCCCCGTTTGACGTAGTTCTTGAATAAATAGACATGTCGATCAAAGTTCTCACAATTTTCCCTACTCCTTGAACGTCTTTTGGCGCTGGTAACATGCTCATTGGGATTTTCTTGACCAATTCTAGTTCTAGAGTATTTTGAAGTTTATGCAAAGAATCTTAAGTTAAAACTTGAAATTAACTGTTTTAAAGTTGAGCAAAGCAAAATGCTATTTGCTAGTAACTTATCTATTCACAGGGGTTTTGTCCTCTGTTGTAACAAGGATGTTGCAACTGTAGCTGTGGTTTTAGACTTTTAGTTGTTTGCAATCATATTAGAGAATTATGCAGTTGTCCTATTTCTCTACATACTTCTTTTCCTCTTACAAAAGCTTCTGTATCGTGTCTTAATTGTGTCAGTCAAGAGAGCACACCTCACACAGAACAGAACAATGCTGCAATGGAATTGATTGGTAGTGTCACGGGCATTGACGAGGAGAGTCGGTCTCGCCAACGGATTCTTACATTTGCTGCCAGGAGGTACCATTATCTTAGTCTGTAACCTTCCTTATAAACCTCTGTGGTGATATAGTATGGTATACATCATTACAACAACTTGCATGAACTACATTCTGTTTGAGCTAGCAGTCCCATAATGACAAAGAAGACCTTAATCTTGATGTGTTTTAACACATGCTAATACAACATTTTTATTCCATCTATAATACTGCCCAAGTGTATTGGGCTAGGTGCATAGACTTATCTATGAAGTCTTCCATTCTTTGAACTTGTAATTTCAAGCTCTTTGCTCACTGATTATGATAACATTCTATTCACTCCCCATTCTTGAGCTGTTTAGCTAAAATCCAGAAAAGTTCATTTTAGTACTAATCCACAGAATAGCATCCTTTATTTCTTTATTAAAGCTCCTGTATTATAAATTGGGATACAATTGTATGAACTTTATTATTAACAGATGAGTTTGCATGTTTTTCCAAGATATGTCATCATATTAACCTATATATTAAAGTTCAACTAGATTTAGGTTCCAAGATATGTTACCTGATGTGAATGTTGTTGCATAGTTTTCTTCCATTATTAATTTTCAAAATTGGGCTACATGTAATTGCTTGGGCTTTCACTACTAAAGTCAACCTTATTAGTAGAGTTTTGGCTTCCACCATTATATTTAGCTCGTTCACTTTAATGTGGTACTGTAACCCACTTCAACAAATAAACACATTCAACGTTGTGCTGAATATGACATTAAACTAATCTCAATATACTTTCTGTCGGAGGAGTGATAATATCCAGATTATTCATGTATGTGACCTTCCATTGACTGTTTTTGTAGGTATGCTAGTGCAATTCAGAGAAATCCCGAAGATTACGATGCATTGTACAATTGGGCCTTGGTGCTTCAGGTATTGGATATAATCTTTTTTTTGTACAGATCAGTTGGACTTGTTTTATATAGATCAGATGGCTCTAATCTAAATCTTGTTTCACTGGTCATCTGGAACACAAATGTGTGACTAGTATATTTTGATACAACTTTTCCAGTTAAAGACACATTAAGAGTACATAGCAGTTAGATAATGTATTTTTATTTATTAGGTTGATTATTTGTTTCTCCCACATGATAACTCCATAAGATGGGAATTTTTGTCATTTAATACCCAATCACACTTTGTATTTCAGTTTCTATGTCAACATCATTCTAATCACCTTCTGGTTGTGGTGATGTCTAAGTGCATCTACTCTGTTGACATAATTCGCCATGCAGGAAAGTGCAGATAATGTTAGTCCAGATTCTACATCGCCGTCTAAAGATGCTTTGCTTGAAGAGGCTTGTAAAAAATATGATGAGGCTACCCATCTTTGTCCTACCCTTCATGATGTATGTATCCATATCTATATATCTTGTTGAATTTATGTTGAATTGTAGCCTTATGGGTATTAGACTTATTATTTATAGCGAACATCATAACTGAGTTTTGTGTGAGCCATCATGTCTCTGGGGGCTATTCATCTGTGTCAAAACACTCACTTGCCTTTTCTTTCTTTCTCGCTTTTCATTTGGGATAAAGCTAGAGAACCATGTAGAACATACTGGGTTTACATTGATCCGATGCTACTTGGAAAAGAAGACACTCTTTGTCTCTAAATATTCCGGAGCATTTCTGCCTAGTTGGCTTTAATATTTCTAGGGTTTGGCACTTGACAAATATTTTACCAACCATATAAATGAGTATATCTAATTCTACACTATCATCTTATCTTAATTTTCAGGCTTACTACAATTGGGCTATAGCAATCTCTGATCGAGCAAAAATGCGTGGCCGTACCAAGGAGGCTGAAGAACTATGGAAGCAGGTCCCTTATGTTAAATATCAATATATCTTTCATGCTAGAATTTCTGTCCTTGTGCTGAACACTGCACTGCTCATGTAGATTGGTCTTTTGGTTGTTTTGTCAAGCTGCGTATTAGCTGTGGGAAATCATATATGTATTAATTGAAGTTGATCAACACTGTTAATAGTGTGAATATATTTCTCATTCACATTATCTTTTTTTAACACATAGGTTTAATCATTTTTAGTCTCTTTATATTGCGACTAGTTTTTGTTTTTATTTTTTTTATATGAATATTGTTCTGAAGTGTTTATTGTTATTTTGATGTTTCAGTCGGCAGCTAACTATGAAAAGGCCGTCCAGCTCAATTGGAATAGTCCACAGGTATGTCCTTGGTATTGCCTCGTAATTATTTTGTATTCTGTTTTTTTTTTTTTTTTTTCATGTTGCTTATTCTGCTTCTAAATCTAAGCCTTCCTTTGGTCTCCTTAGACATTATGCTTAATTGCTTTGATACTTACTCAAGTAAAATCTGTTGCAGGCCCTTAACAATTGGGGACTTGCCCTCCAGGTATTTTTTTTACATTCATATTTCCTTCCAATCATTTTTTGTTATTATTTTAAAATATATACAGTTACATATTGGTGTGTAAGGTGGTGTTTGTGTCTATTTTGAGAGAAGATCTACAGAATTGCTTTTGGGCAAATCTTAAATATTCATACCTGGTTATGCTGGAAAGTCTGACATGCTCCTTTTTTCAACATGTAAAACTTAGGAACTGAGTGCTATTGTTCAAGTACGAGAAAAGCCAACAATTGTAAGAACTGCAATTAGTAAGGTACAAAATTTATCTGGATCAGAGTGGTTGGAGGAGTGTATAGAACCGAGCACGTAATTTCACATCTGAAATCTTTCTCTTGTCTTCTAATGCAGTTCCGCTCAGCAATAATGCTCCAATTTGACTTCCATAGAGCAATCTATAATCTTGGAACTGTGTTGGTTAGTTTGTTACATTCCCTTCTATATACAATATAGGATGACCATAACTCTGTAAATTTATGTTTCTTTGTCTTATACTCGTACTGGAACATTTTATTTTCCATTATTGTTTCTTCACCATTATTAAGTAAATCCAATGAAATATTGATGCTGATGTCATAATTGGTTTATTGGCAGTATGGATTAGCAGAAGACACAATAAAGGAATCGGCCAACGCAAAAGAGGTTTCTCGTTCTTCTAATACTGACTTGTACGGACAGTCTGCTATCTACATTGCAGCTGCTCATGCATTGAGACCAAATTACTCGGTAACTAATTCCTTACAGCTCTTTTCGGAACCATAGAGCTACAATGAATCCATGAAGTTTAACTATACTTTCCATTTTTCCTTGATTGCTAGCATCCTGTTAGTCCACAATTTGATTTCTTCTCTGCAGAATAGATTAATCTTCGTTTTTGTGTGCCTTTACAGGTTTATAGTAGTGCCCTGCGGCTTGTGCGCTCCATGGTCAGTACTTTGAGTGGCCTTCATATTGTATATTTTCCTTAAATCCCTCTCTGTAGCTCTGCATGAATTCTCTGTAGTCAGTCCTTCACAAAATCTGTGTCTAACTTTTATTATGTTTATTTTCTTTCAGTCTTGTTCTATCTAGAGAATTAGCATGCTTAGGTTTAATCTTCTTATCTCAAAAATGCATTTTTGGTTTACAAGCATTTATGTGATGCTTCAATTCCATGTCTTATAACTGGTTTTCATATATAAGGCAATTATCTTGTCTACCAGTTTTTTTCAGTTCTTGGCTGTTTACATTGTACCATTACCTGAATTTCTTGTTTTTGGGTACAATACTACTGTCTTCCGAAACAGTTTCCACAGTTGCTGTTTTGCTGCTCTATATGGTTTAGGGAACAGTAGAAAGAAAACACTGACACTAAATTGTTTGCAGTTGCCCTTACCATTTCTTAAGGTTGGATATCTGACTGCACCACCTGTGGGAACTCCAGTTGCACCTCATAAAGATTGGAAAAGAACACAGTTTGTTCTGAACCATGAAGGACTTCATCAGGTAAATTATGATTATTTGTAACCTTTTGTAGCATTTATCATGTAATCACGAACCTTCTTCTAGCTGATACTGCAAGTGTCCTGTCCTCACTAATTCTTTCAGAATTTAGTAAAATGTGGGCATTAGAGATAGTATGTGGATGTTAACATGGTGGTCAAGATCGGCTTGTCTTGTCACACACATCGGCAGCATGTTTGAATAAATTGGCATTGAACAGTTTGGTCTGGGATAGGCTGTATTATGTGTAGTCAAATTTAAAATCCTTCTCTATATAATTTCCTTGACAGGTGATTGAGCAAAAACAAGCACCACAAAGTCTTTCTGGAAGATCGGTAGATGTGGTGAATGGTGACAGGAGGGGTATCAGAGTTGACATTGTAGATATTGTTTCTGTATCCATCTGCGTAGATCTTACTCTACCACCTGGTGCAGGCCTTTGCATCAATACCCTTTATGAACCAGTTTACTTGGTAAGTATCATTTTTTACTTTTTAGTGTTTCACTCTGAACAGTTCCGTTCTTCAAGAAAATAGATTTTGCCTGACATCTTCAGTGTAAACTTAAAACGTTTATAAAAAGATCTTTGAAGCTGAACTTTTTGTATGAAATGAGAAACTGTACCCTTGATAACATATACCCCAGAGAAATGTATAGGAAACTGATCTATGATAAAGCACGTATCATCAGTGCTCCTACCAGTCTTTATATTTTAGCACAGAAAAAAATTAGTCTTAAAAGTTTTTCTTTTTCTTTTTCCCGCTGATATTTGTAATGCAATTTTGGGGATGAGAAAGATGTGGATTGATCCTTGCTTCAATCGATCATAGTAATTCTGAGGAACATTTTGCTCGTGTTTGTTACCACATGGACTAGAACATCTAGTCAGCTAGCTTAGGTTTTTGGCATTAAATGTTTAGTTTGATATAGCGTTTAAACCGATTCTCATTTGGTGATAAAAGAAGCATGCATATACACCGACAATAACTAATTTTAATGGGAGATATCTGGTCATTGATCCTTCAGGTTGCTGACTCTTGGGAATCTCTGGATGGATGGCTTGATGCAATTCGTCTAGTTTACACAATCCACGCAAGGGGGAAAGGTGACGTGTTGGCAGGACTTTTAACTGGCTGATTGATGTGATTTTCTTTTGTTAAATGTATCATCATTGTGATGTGTATTTGAATTTTGGATGTTTAATGTTGTTGTACCATGCTCAAAATAAGATTTCTGTATATTCTTCTATTTTGGGACAATATGTGTCCCATCCATAAGAACTTCAGATTGTATTAGATAGAGTTACAATGTGGGAAGACAAGGAAAGAGTTTGTAAGGAAAACTAAAGTCAGTCTGTTCGACTCAACACAGCGCATGTGGGCATCGCATAACTTGGGTTTTTGTTTTAGATTTTAACCAATTCTCTGCTAATTATTTGGAATAATATATGGAATCTCAGAAACAAGTTTTCTTGAATAATAGCAAGATGTATTATTGTTTTGTTGTGAGTACAAAATTATCCAAGAGTTTGCTTGCTAAATCCCTTTGCAATTTGTCGTAGTATCTGATGTCTTTTGCAGCTTTATACTCGGCCATTAAATTCCAGAATTCATTTCTTTTTTTGCCTCGGATTTAAGAGTAGTTTCCTTCAAGAAGACACGAATGTCATGCATATAGGAGGGTTTATTTTGGCCAAGGCCAGAACCGATGAAGGAAGAATCCACAGCCCTTCTCCACAAATCAACCCAGAAGCAACTGCAGGAACCATTAGCTTGGCCTTCACGGCATTAAGCTTCTCCGAGACGAACACAACCAAGCTCCCGACACACATATCAATGGCAAAGTAGGCCCCTACCAGAAATGGCACTGCCATGGCCATTGGGAGTGGCATCCACTTCCCAAATTTATGCGGCGAGAGGTCTCTCACCAGGTTAACTCCTACTGCAAACCCGAAGAAAGTGTAACAAAGCTGCAAGCAATGACGGGGCAGAGCTGAGAAGCCCTGCACGCCCAGAATCGCCATGTTTCTGTAGATCAAAGCGTAAGGAGCTTTGAATTCCCCATACGGGTTTCCCACATCAAACGCCTTGTAGAACAAGAAGAAGCTGAGAGGAGCTACAACGCAGCCTATGGCAACACCAATGGACTGGCTCAAGAACATGGCTCTGGGCGATGTGTAAGTGAAATGTGCAGTCTTGAAATCTTGCATGAGAATGCAAGAAACAGAAACAACAGATTTGATGAGACCGCAACCAGCAAGTGCCGCCATCACTCCGTCTTGTTTTCCGGTCATGGCCGCTAAGACAAAGAGAGCCACCTTGCCGTAATTATAGGCCATGTTTATGTCTGTCAGGCCTGCTCCATAAGCATTGCAGAAAGCTAGAGATGGAGCAAAGATGTAGGCTACAACTACATAGTACCATTTAAGCTGAGGGAACATAAGTGGTATGGCAATTATGGAAATGATTGAGAAAATTATGTATCCTGTAACTCCTATCCACATTGGTATGGCTTCTCTGATAAAAAGCTCATTTTGTTTCAGATTTTCAAGGGGCTTGCTCTGGCTATGATCATCAACTGCATCGAACAGAAAATATTAATGCAAATCAGTTTGGTGAGTGAGAACATTCAGCTAGCTAGTTCTAGTTCTATAGAGTGTATGATCTTTACTGGTAGTTAACTTCCTGTCCTTCACTTTGCCATGTATGCTAATGATTGTGAAACACAAGATCTTGAAGAAATTGTATAGCCCATCACCTAGGATCAGAGCTACTGATATGAAAACCTGCCAAGAATACATCATAAAATGAAGCAAATTTATACCATGTTCTTGCAAAAAGAGGTTCATGTTTTGTCTTGAGAGAGAGAGAGAGAGACCTTGTAACCATATAAACTTTTCATGCTGGTTTCTTTTATGTCTTCAGGAAACCAATCTCCTTTCTTTTTATCAATAAGTGGCCACATGACTCCATAGGAGAGCACAGCTCCCAGAAGCAAAGATAGGTTCACAAGGTGTGAACAAATCATTCCAGCACCAATATATGTCATGCTAAAATCAAAGTAGAATCTACAAAAAATAAAAAATTAAATCAATCAAATCAAAGTAGAAACATGGGAAAGGTGAATCTAAAGAAAGTAAGAGAAGGGCTTCAAAAAATAATGCAACATGGCTACAGTGCTTGTCTATGGAGCATCTATGCCCTACAATTTACTACTATTTTTCAAGTCACATAATTATTAACAAATAATGGTCCAGTTGCAGAAGAATACACACGTTTGCTTCCAAGCCTGCAATCCAAAAGTAGGGAACTGTGAGAATCCACATTCCTCTTTTGCAGTATAGAACCATTGGAAAAAGCCCCACAAGAAACTGATAGAAAAATACTTCATGAACCCCCTAACTTGCTTCCTGTGTACATTAGGTTGTGATTATCAGTGTTCACAGTTAGATTCTTGAAGCTCAGTTAAGATTTAACCATGGACAGAGAGATGAGTGAGTATCTACTTGGCCATCTTATCTCCTTGGGTATGGAACCCATTGATGAGAACTGCTGTGGCCAACCCACTTGGGTAAGTCAACTTGAGGTCCACAATCATGATCTGCATAGTCATAACTCACCATGAACAAACTGTAAATTCTATAAAAGGAAGAGAAGCTAACATTTTTAACTGTCATGTAAACTTGATCCTGTCATCAAGAGATAGTGGGTTGAGTTTTGAGTATTTAATGAAAGATTTCACAAGCACTTTGTAACCATAATGTGCAATGAAAATTGGAAGTGGTAGATGCAATAAGTACCTTTCTGAGGGGAATTAAGACAAAAAGGCCAACAAAGCAAACCAAGAAAAGGAAACCAGTCATCCACCCCAAACCAGGTTCTTTGATACTTCTTGGAGAGTTTCCCTCAATGCCCTCCCCTGACAATTCATAAGTCTTCCTGTTCATTCCCAAAAGATATGAAGCAAAACCACCTGAAACAACCAAAAGGGTAACCAGAAAATATGTAAACAAGCCAATTAAGATTGTGAAATATGTGAAAGAAGAAGAAAATTGAAGGTCAACCTCCAACAGCAATGCTATAGCATGCAACAGCACAGGTTTGTATCATGGTGTTCTCTTGCCTGGTGAATGGTTTCGACACGAATCCCGCCTTTTGAAGCAGTTTAGTCCATGTTCGGATAAAAACAAAAGCAAGAAGAGCAGCAGAGACATTGAGATTAGGAACAAGACCAGTGGTGAGGTTTAGCTTCATGACTATCACACTGTACATGCTCCCAATCAAAATGCTCACTATCACTCCTCTTATAGTGAGCTGCCTTGTCCAAGGCTCTACAGTCCTCAATCCCTCAGGCTCTTCTTGCACCACTTCCTCCAACTCCTCTTTCTCAATCTGGTCTTTCATGTTTCTTGCTTAATCTCTGTTCAAATAAATGTAGAGCTTAATGATAGTATTTCATTAATTTTATGAGGGAAAAAAAGAAGAAGAAAGGAGTGTCCATGCAGAATTCTCACCAGGTGGTTCTTGACCCTTCTTGGCAGCTTAAATCTAAATGATCTGAAGCAGAGAATTTGCAGAAAGGTTGGTTGTCTTTTTTCTTTTTTTAACCCAAAATATTAAGCCTTCCCATGGAAGTAGAAAATCCCAAAAGCTGCATATATATAGTATCTGAAATCACTTAACATAGTAAATTTATGATTAGAATTTGGTTGGCATATATAATTAAATGGAATTAATGGAAGTAGAAAGTTGGAATATATAAGAGTAAGGCACAACGCTACAATAATATCACATGAATTTGCATATATAAAGAAAGAATATATAAAAGAGTAGCCTTAGTTATTTGTCTTGACATGCTGACCTTATCATTGACTCCATCTTTGCTTCTCCTCCATTGAAGTGGCTATGATATATAGTGTGGTGTCAGCTGGGAAGATTCCATCTTTGATAGACGTGGGTGATTAAAACAGGCATGTCCATTGATGAATTAATTTGATGATATACATATATACTATACACACTATACTCTAAGCTTATCAGTTATGTGGGTCAGTCTAGCTACTTGCAGGCTAGAAAATGATAGATGCAGAGGAAAAAATGATCACCATATGCCTTGTTTTCTTTCCAATGGCCACAACACACAAGTCAATAAATTCTTTCTTGGCGTGTGTCACCCACACTCTTCATAAGCCCTAATCTATTCTTCTTCTTTTTTTAGTTTTCTGTTTTCCATAAAAAAAAAAATATTCCCACACGAGTTGTGCTGACGATTGTAAATCTAATGATACTATTAAGAATCTTACAATCATAGTGTTTATGTAAATCATTTTTTGTTGATTGACAAATAACATATAGTTGTAGTGTTGGTTGAAACTTGAAAATTTTGACATATATGGTTTTGATATTTAGAGAGTTGGTGAAAGATCTGTTACTAATTAAGACCAAGACATATATGGCTTTGGTATGTAGTGCTGGTCCATAATTATATAATGTTAAATATGGTTGACTCCCAAACCCTAGCTAGTAGCTACTGCACTTTTCATTCATTGGCACTTTGTGTAAAAATACTTGATGAATTTGATAGCATGTCATATCAGGTCTAACAATGAATTAATTACTTGTTACTAATAATTTGTTTGTAAGATTGTGTTACACTCCAACTTTGAAATGTGATGGTCATTGGGTTCACAGTTCACATCAACTAGAACTTTAAGTACAGAATATATAAGAAAATTGAGAATAAAATTGGGCTAGTTGTTGATGAGTTTTAATAATACGAACAATTTGATGCGCAAGTAGCTAGGTTGTGACTTCTTTGTTGGTCCATTTTTCACCACTGCTCTGCACTGGACCAGGTTTCTTCTTCTTCTTCTTCAGTTGGGCCCTTTGGGCATATAGCATATCACTTTACAGGATCATCTTTTTTCATGGATTTGATGGAGGTCTTAATGTAACACCATTCTTTGTTTTTGGTTTTCTCTTTTGGAATCAAATCACTCAGTCACAAACACCATATATAAGTATTGTTTATGAAAAGAGTATATTTTATACTCCTTCGGTGTAAATGGATTTAAATGTTAGCAGGCCACCAACTCTATTGAAAACTTAAGTTATTTGTTGAAGCCCACATTTATATTTTAATATTATATTTTAACACGTTATTTCACGTGCAAGTCATAACGATCGATGAATGACAGGAGTTGATTCTTGTTATGACTTTGTACATGGACTGAGGAAAGATAAGTAAGGGCTCATTTCTATTTTTATTTTTACGGGTGGAACGAAAAAGAATAAATAGTTTGTTATGACAGAATAAACATATAATAATTCAAAGAAACAAGGAAATAAGCCCATAAGCATGTAGAAAGCCCAAGAAGCCTAAAGACATATATAATTGATAGATTCAAAAAATTTGATCTAAGCTACTCGGTCACCACTTCCGTCGTGCGCCTTGGGCTTTGCGGTTCCGCTGCTTCCGCCTCGGTTTGCTTTTGCTTCTGTTCATAGTTGGTTTGTCTCCTTTGGTTTGGATTCCTGCATTTTGTACTCCATTTTTG
>JAYMTK010001456.1:0-16335 GCA_036897405.1 Pelargonium myrrhifolium | reverse complement strand
ACCAATGAGGTGATGACACCTCATTAAATTTCACTTATACCCACCCAAGTGAATTTGTGAGAGCGGAGCAACCAATCCGGATCTGTGATTTTAAATGAGGTGTCATCACTTTATTAGTGCAACTCATATAAAGTTATATCAGTAAACTGATCTTCATATTACTCTTTGTTTTAGCTGCTATCATTAAAAGTTGTATTTTTTTTTTATTATTATTATGAATCAATGGATTTTACTCGAGACTATTGTGCATCATATGCTTCTATAAAGCACAATGACTAGTTTTATTATTCTAATGTTGCAATTACTTAGAAGTTTAACTAATTATATGACATTAAGGTTCTTATGAACAAAAGAAATTACGAATCTAGTTACTTATATGAAAGTATTTGGTTCTACATCAAAATTGTTCGTACAAAAATATGTAATTTGCCATTAGTATTATTATTATTATTTTAAAAAGGTTTATTGCTCTTGAAAAATTATTTGTCAATACAATAAAGAAAAAATACAAAATGACTCAAGTGTGGAAGTCATCACTAGACTTGAGCCCACCCACCAATATATATGTTTGTTTTCTCAATTGTCCAAATATAGGTATGCAAATTGAGTAGACTAGTGCTTAATTTAGTCTTCTCTTGGGACTCAAAGCAATTAATAAAAAACAGAAATGAACACCAAAACTCAAAGGACATGAATGCATGAGAGTAAAGGAAATTAAAGAATGCAAGGCAGACATCCCCCTTATCTCCAATTGGATTCAATGTATCCATCCACTTTCAGGCATATTTAGCTTTATAAACACTTACCTAATTCATGATTCTTGTAACCCCTACAATTAATTAATTAATTAATTATTTACTTATTTATGTTCTTCCCATCATTCTCTCTCTCCTATCTCACATGGATACAACTTCCATTGCTTATCATATTCATCATTGGAAACTCCTAATCATTAACTCAGATCCCATAAATTTTATATTTTTCTTCTTCTTGAAAATGCAATTATTTAATGGGTTGAACTGAAAAGATGCTTCCTTTAAAATAGAAAAAAATTGGAATAATGAAATAAGGTTGGAAGAAAACAGTTGGCTATGGCTTCTTGTTTGTCTGGTGACCCCACCCATGGCAAAATCCACCCACCAGGTAGGAGAAGATGCTGACTGCTGATATGTTCTTTTATGCTATACTGCAAAACCAAGTTGGTTCTAGTTATTTCAGTTACAAAGTGGCAGACAATTTCAAATTAGTTAATCATTAAACCAAGTTGGTTCTATTAGCTGACCTCTTTCATGGAATCCAACTAAGTAGGGATATGCATGTGATGGCCCATTGAAGTCCAGTCCTTTAGTCTAGTTTTTGTACTCAGGCCAAGCCCATAACTTCTGGGCCCATTTCATAAATTGTAAATGGAGATAGTTGAAATGAGGTAAAATGTTTGTAATGAATAAAAAGTTTCTCTAGTAAACCTACGTATGGAAGGAGGTTCAAAAGAATGGTCAAATATGAGATAGTTGGTCGATCTTTTAGTGCATACAAGTATTGAGGATAAAAGTGAAGATCAATATCCAATGTAGGTCTACCAACAATGGAACGATCTAATCAATTAGAATGATCAACCTTATAAAATAGAAACATCTACATAGAAACTTGAGGTTGATCCATATCAAATATGAGTACCATATTGCACATTTTCTCGGCAAACTCTTATGATGGCTCACAAAACAAAAGATATAAAAGTAAACTTAAGTTCATCGCATATCTTATGTGGGAGCTGCATGAGGTTGACAACTTTTACAAGAGCTCCTACAAGAAGCTAACAACTCAAGTTGCTCAACAACTAAACATCAGTGAATGGTTTTGTTTGTAGACATTCCTAAGTGGATAGGTAAGAGGCATTTTGAGCTACCCTGTCCAAGCTACTCTTATTTTGGCTATTGGAAATATTTAAGAGCAAGTTCCTGTTTTTCTTAAAGGTACAGAGATGCTGATATGAAGAAAAAAATAATTCCCACATAACTATTTTATGTCATAATTCACAAGACACACCAACCACAACCTTTGTAATCATTTACAATAACACAAATTCATATCAGATGAACAAGCACAATAGTCTAACAGATGATAAGCACCATCATCCCTAGCAAAGCAAATCCACAAAAGTGTGCATGTGTTTTGTTTCTTACTTCTAGCCCTTCCTCAGTTGATCTCTCCATGCAACAAAAGGAAGTGTACTATCAATAAATAATTCACACAAATCTTCCAGCTGCTGATCCAATGTTCCACCCTCTCTCCTTTTCCTTCTGACTCTGCTGCTTCTGCTGAATTTCCTTAGTTCCCATTCTCCGACCATTTCCAAGAAGTATCCGATGAGCAGACCTCCCTCGGCTTCCAATCGATACTCTAACCTTCTCCATCCCTACATTCACACCGCCTCTTCTCATGTGTTGCTGCATTGGTGACTTTGTCTGAAACTTCTTGTGAAGGCTTCGTCTCAGTATGCTGCTTAGCTTCTTGCTGCCACTTTTGGCTGTTTTAGGACTAGCTGTGAGTTCAGGCAAGCAGTTAGCTTCAGACCTTTCTACGTCTTCTCTCTCGTCATCTTGGTATGATGGCAATGGCAAGAATGGTGTACCAATATGAACTGAACTTGGAAATGGAGCTAGAGAGTTGCGCCTAGATGTAGGAGGAGCTATCTGAGTACGTCGTGCTGTAGTGCATATAGAGGCTCTTACAGTCTTCTTGGGCAGTAGTGATCGTTCAGCGATTTCTGGATTGTTTTCTTTTTCTGTTAGATCAATCTGCTTGACAAAGCCATCTGATGGTGGAAGTAAGGATGGAAACTTGTAGTTGTTCTCTGTCAGTGGTCGAGTGGGATTTAACTGGTCTTTGTATAATCCGACAATTCCAGGTTCATTAGAGTTCTTTTGAGTGCTTAACAGTCTATTCGCAAGTGGAGGCCTCGTTGGTGCTGAATTCTGCTCTTCAGTCTGTTTCATTTGTTGTTGCTGCTGATACTGCTCTGCTATTTTTGTATCCACATGCTGTCTTGCTAGCTTTCTCTCTATCAGCAGCTGCGACTCCAATTCCTTTAGCTGCGAAAGGAACGATAAAATTTCAACAGATGGACTTCATCACATAATTTATACTACCTGTTATGATCTCCATAAATAAAACATACCTTGTCTTGCAGGTTTTTGTATTTGAGGTCCTTTTCTCTCATCTTCAAGTCCAAACTTTGAATTGTTTCCTCCAACTTCCTTATTTGTACATCCTTACCCTTCATTTCTTGTTTGGTTTTCTCAACCTAGCAAGAAGAAGATCAGAGACTTTGACAATACAATGGAAAACACAATCACAAGTAACTGGACAATAAATGTACATAAATGTTTCAAGGAATGGGAACTTGGTAATCGGAAGTCAATTCTACCGTTTGTTTGTATTTGAAAAGTTCAGAAGTGTCCACTTGCTTTCTTGCAGGACCCAGTTCTATTCCTCTAACCCTACTTGCAAAATTAAGCGAGCAAAGAGTCTCACTAAGGTCACTTTCATTAGGGCTTATCTGTACGAACATGAGTGTTTTTGAATCTCCCCCTGAAAAAATATGAAATGCATTCATCAAACCTTTAATACAAAAAAACATGACAATTAATAAATACAATTGAGGTAGCTAAAGCTTACCCAAAGAGTCTTGAAGCAAGTGGGTGAGCTTGGAGTTCCTACACAGAGGTAATTTATAACTTTAAGCTAACAAACACTCGCATTGGTGCATTTTTGTGAAATACGATTAATATATCAATCAAAATTTTATTGAAACCTGAAGGGTATATGAGGGCTTTTAGTTGCCAAAGCAGATATAACATCACCAAGTGCAGATAGAGATCTATTGATGTTTTGAGTTTCCTTGAGTCGTTCTCCTTGCACTTCTGTCTTAGCTACTCGCTCACTTCCTGCGAGGTCAACCAGCCATAGCTTGCTTTTTGAGCATTCTCCATTTAACAAATTCTCCCCTTTCACCATGACGCAGTGTATGCTGTATCAAGCAAGTGTGAAGACATAGTATTTCATACTATTTTACAAACAACAAACTAATTGGAAATGAAGAAGAGAAACATACCAATGAGATCGGCTACTGTGCTCATTTGCATTAGTCGAGCCAACAGCCCTAGCGTTACTGCCGGTTTTTAGAACTTCCCACACCTCACTCATGTTGTTTACATGTGCTTCAACCAGTCCTGGGACATGATGGGTCCCTTCGCTTACTTGCTTAATTTCAAGCCTAGAAAGTCGAACACAATATATTCAGACAAGTAGTTATTATCTAGAAAATCTCAAACATATAGTATGATAGAGTTAATATTATAAATAGCTACTAGCCCAAAGTTTCTCTTATGTCATTTTATCATATCATACAAAGTCTTTTATTCAGTAGCCCAAACATTACATGGAACAAAAATGCATTTCGAAAAATGGTTTAATATTTTGAAAGGAAGTATTCTGCACTTCAGATGATGGTTGATATATCTATATCTGACTTTGTAAAAGAAACTCCATGATGTTTCTACATAGATTAGCTTCATATATTGGTGAACACCAGCAAACCAATAACAAATATCATGGAGAATGTGCAACTATTATTTTTTTCATTTGTTGAGGTAGTGATGGAACATTATATCAAATGACACATATTGGGATCAAAATCAATCTCTCAAAAGGAATTAAATTGGAAGAGAATGATTGAGTATGCCCACCTCTTTGCAGCTACTCCTGGCTGACTATTTGAGACAAGCAAATCTCGTATTTGTTCATTGTAGACCTCTAACACGCTTACAGATATGTCATACCGATATTGTTTCTCTCGCTCTCTGATTATGTGGAATAGTTCGTTAAGTGTCCTGAAGTTCACTCCACGAGCTCCATCTGTGCCCTCCATTGTAAAAGTTTTGCCGGTTCCAGTCTGCCCATAAGCAAATATGCAGACATTGTAACCATCTAGAACAGAGGTTGCGAATGGGGCCGTGTCCTCAAAAACATCAGCTACAAAAAGAAGCATAAAGAAACTGTAAATATATATGAACTGACTTACTTATTTAGAACATTATATAATTACTACCAGAAAAAAAATATTAAAAAAAATAGAAGACTCTCACTTGTATGGAGTTTTATTACCTTGGTTAGCTTGGGGCCCGAAAACAGCATCAAACTTAAAGATCTTTTTGGCTGCCCCATTTGATTTTACAATGAGCTCACCATCTTTAGCAGAGTCAAAATCAATAGCCATTGAATCGCCTGCAGCAACTTCCTCAGTGTTTAGAGGCCTGCACCGGCAGAAAACCCTTATGTTTCCTGCAAGTAGAAAAGTATAAACAGTGTCTATTAGCTCGTTGAGACTAAGTAACCATTTCAATCTTCGAAAGTCAAAGGAAGCTCGGTACATACCTTTCAGCTCCAACACCTTGTTGTAAAGTTGTTTTCTTTCCTTGGCTCCTTCAAGGAATTTGATCTTGAGATCTTCATGCAAATATATTTGATGGTTCACTATTCAGTGTATAGTAGCTAGAGTTAGTTAAGCAAAATTTGGTGAATACTAATTGAATCTATATTTGGATATTACAAACAGAAGAGCAAGTTATTTTACTTGTGGACTGAATTGTGGATGTCGTTTCTTTCATATCTGCAAGGAAGTTCTTGTATGCCAAAGCCTCTTCTGATAGCTTAATATGCTCCATTTTCATAATCTGCTTATAAGAAGTTGGTCAAGCAAATACATAACATGACATGCTTGTTAAACTTTGGCATCTTATTGAAAGTAATTTCAGTACCATCAATTTCCTTGTCAAGTCTCTCAAGGATGAAAACCATCTACCCTTCTCTTTCACTTGTCCTTCAATGGCAAAAGCTGCGGACAGACAAACATCAATACAATATGCTAGAGGTAATTTAAATTGGTCAGGTGCGACAAAATATTATTCCATACCCAAAGACCCAACATGCATTGACTTGCGCATGAGCTCACTCCGCAGGTCTTCTAAAGATTTCCAAGCTTCGTGACATTCTCTGGTCTTTAGTTGATTTTCTCTCTTAAGCTCCTCAAATGCACTCCTCATGTCTATCAGTTCCTTTCTTTGACACTCGTAATCTCTTCTCAGCTTCTGATATTCTTCTTCTCCCTTACAATCATTATCACCCTGCAATAGAAAACAAACAGCGAAATTATCGCCGTTCACTGCATTTGCTTAATGCTTATAAAAAACGAGCCCAACTAAGAATTGGTATTACCTCTATCTCATTGCATTCTGCCATCTCAGAGCTTCCCATGACTTCTGCAGAGCCTGATAAGCAACATTTCTCCATCAAAATTTGGCGAAGTGGCTAATTTTAAATGGAAAGTATCAATAATGACAAGAATTTGACTCACTTTCTGGAGATCCTTTTCTTATAGAAATGCCACATAAAATTGGGCTTCCTGTTACTCCTTCAAATCTAATGGACAAACCCTTACCATTGCCATCAACATAAGTTTTAATGTCAGATATAACCAGAGGTTTATTTGCACCTACGCGAGCATATACATCTAAGCCTGAAACAACCTACAAAACAATCCATCAGCATAATCAGATACACGCTCAACTGTCAGCACTCTACAAGCATGCTAATAGCTTAGCTTGCATCGTTTCAAAGCTACTCACTTTCTCTTCCTGTACATAGACATCAAACACTCTCATTCCTGGAGGGCCATTTGTGAATACAATCTCTGCAAAATGCAGGTCAACAATGTAATTCCCAGCATCCAATGTCTGGAAATTGTAAGAGAAGTTCCCAGAGCGTGCTGTTTGGTAGAGCAAAAGATCATTTCCATCCCCAATTACATCAGAACTAGCTCTTGCAGCATCACCACCAGTGAAGCACTTGTCCTCCAAAAAGGTCACCTCCCCTAAGATCACAGTCCCATCAGTGGATCCTGCATTGATGGTTACAATAGGAAGGGATTCTTTTGGAAAATCCTCTTCATAATCCGGTTTCCGGAAGAGCTCAAAGGAAGCTTCAGGAGACAATTCCATCTCAAATGTTTGGCACACAGTAGAAAACCTCACAGATGGAGTGTTCTTGCTGGTCTCCTTAATTTCAGACCCATTGATGCCATTCTCTAGAGAGAGCTCAAAGGAAGACCCCAAGTTGTGATGACATTTATCTCCCAACAAATTTGGGGAATCTTCAAATCCGCCTCTGGGGACATCAGGTGAACCAGTGCAAATAACCAAATCAGGAGATGTCAGAGAAAACCCCAACATTGACCTACCTGAATTTATTATTAAAATAAAAAATAAAAAAATGGATCAGCTTCCAGCAAAACCCACAACAAAAATTCAAAATTCAAGTCCAAATCTTCTCTAAAGAAGTTCAAAAGAGAGTATTTCTTTTACCATCTACTGCATCTTTAGCTACTGGGTCATTGGATTTTCTAGCACTAATGTCCTCCAAGCTCTGATATTTCCAAGAAGCATCTACAGAATCTACATACCCACATAGATCATCAGTTCAAATCTCAAAATGGGTTTCAAAAGAAACTGAAATTTGAGTTAGGCGGTTAATTTGACTTACCCTCATTCATGTCTGAAGGAGAAGTTGGATCTGCCATCAAATCTGCAGAACCTGAAACCGAAAAGGGGTTGAAGAAATCAGAAAAAAACAACGAATTAAACTAGAAAAAAAATCTTGGGTTTTGATTGGAAGTGAGTGATGAGTCTTACAGTTAAGGCTGGAGCTGTGTTGTTGCCAAGAAACGTCTGTGAGGAGAAGTGGGTCACGCCATTGATGGTCGGCCATTTGATAAAGGAACAGTCTTTGAAACGAGTAATCAAAATTGAAATAAAGATGAAAGAGAAAATGATGTTTCAATCTTTATTGGTTTAGAGAGCAATCGATGAAAAAGGAAAGTTTTTTTACCACTCAAAGACGGGGCGTTGATTTCGTTAAGGTTAGAACATTCGCTTGATCTGTGTTAATGGAATTATGTGACCGTTAGCTTTTGAAATTTGAAATTTCATTTTTTTTCTTTTTTTTTTAAAAGACGAAATTTGAAATATCTAAACCGGGCAAATAAGAATCATTGTTTGGTGGGTCGTTGCTTTTTCATTTTGTGTTTTGTAGGTGCTTGCCACGTGGCCTTCGTTTGTTCTCTCCTCACTCGTGGGAATAATAATGTTATCCAAATTCTCAAATTGACTTTTGTGGTTTGATAGTGAAAAACAAAAAGGTGCGGAGATAAAAAAAATTCTAATTGCGACCAAAATTTGAATAAGTGTAGTTTCGGACAGTGATACAAAACATTCTAATAGCTATCAAGATTTAAATGACAATCGTCTCAGACAGTCCTGCTCTATGCTAAAAAAGACAAAAGTTAACTAAGAATACCAAAGTTGGCAATTTGGATTTTATTGCGAAAGTCCCCAAAATTTGATGTCATTATCATGTCCGATCACGAATTAGATAATTTGTATCAATCAATTTGTCTTAAACTTAAAACTAAAATTGAGATTGTCCGCTAATTATCCTTTACTCATAAATAGCATGTCCATAGTGATAGGCATGAACCTCATGTTACAAAATGATGAATCCATCCAACCTCAAAACAAAAAAAATCACAAGAATTTTCATATTGATGTAAGATTCTGAAATATGATGTAAATTGTTATGTACAGTGTAGCAAACTACAACAATGAACCAAATCACCGGATGCTCGGAGCCTTCTCGCTGCCCGCACTCACGAGTTAATAGCAAGCTGATGATGGAAATAATCCATATCGTACCAGCACTGAGCTGCACGAGGATAGGCAAAATCTCGGTTCCAAGAGAAATGCGCATGAACAAAATTTCAAATTTATGTCTCTCTCTAGAGTCTATAGTTTGATTCTTCCTTCTTCTAGTAGTGCTGTCATTGTAGCCGACGCTTCTTCAAGGGTCCGCTTCTTCTGAACTGTGTTGAAGGCCTCGATAGTATCTCCCACCTCCCAGTCAGTATAGTCTTCTATCGCAATTCCACACTCTAGCCCCGCATTTACCTGATCAGAGGACAAGATATTATGGATTCTATAGGGAAAACAAACTTCTGATAATGCCGGTACTTAAAAGAGTCTTTACACTGGACATGTAATAGAGAGATAGATACCGTCTGATAGTAATTCACAATTCAAAATCAACATTCAACTAATATCACGGATGTTCTTTTGGTTTCAAACTAGTTGAACCGGGGGTATCTTTTTAACTGCTAAATTGCAAGTTCGTGTTGTTCTTATTTGTAAGTACTTGTAGATTTGTGAGATAAAACATGATGAACAGCATGGATTAGTTTTCGGGGACCCAGATAATGCAGAATTGTGAGCCTCACTTAAATAATACTATAAGGCGGTGTACTAAGGGCTTAAAAACATACCTCTTTCACATTTTCCTTAACCCGTCTCAAAGAATCAAGAATGCCCACATAAATTTCTTTGCCCTTTCTACGAACTCGGATTCCACAACCTTTTGCTACTTTCCCCTCCAATACCATGCATCCAGCAGCACAACCACTGCCACTGCTAAATGTGGCTCGAACCTCTGCTGAACCAATCGGTATTTGTTCCTATCAAGATGTAAAAACAATATATCTTAGAAGTAGCTCACATCAGCTACACGGATGATACCCTTATCTAGAATTTCTGTTCTAGCTGGAGATAAAATGAAAATGGTGTGTGTGAATAGATTGAACCTCAACAGGATCCAAAAGTCCTTCCATTGCATTTCGCACGTCATCAATAAGTTCATAGATAACTCTGTATAGCCGAATCTCAACACCTTTGTTGTCTGCATATTTCTTAACAGCACCTGGTACTTTTGTATTAAATCCAAAAATAATAGCTTTGCTCACAACAGCAAGATCAACATCACTGGTGTTCACATCCCCTGTTGCTTCCAGGAGGAACTTCAAAGTGACGTTTTCTTGTGGGAGCACCTGTAGTGATTGTCTGACAGCCTCAATAGACCCCTAACCATAAACAGGAAAATAAATTTTTAATTGCCGTATTTCTTAAACTATATTTAACAATCTAACATCGTATAAAAGTATCATATATAAATGCTTTTTTTTTTGGAGCAGTTGGAAATACAGGAATTTATGAGATTTCAAAGAATGTTGAACTAAGACCAATTAAATTCTTAAGTAGATTGAATGGCTGTATTGATTCATGAACTCTCATTTGTAATGCTCGATATAAAGGGTTTCTCTTCTACTACCAAATTACATCAATATAACCTATTGTTTTCTATTTCTAAGGATGTTATTAAGCAAAATCAAATTTACCAACAATATCGATCTATTCAATTACTCTTCTCCAACTTGCAATAAAAAGACCTAGATAACATGTCCCAAAATCTTGTTCTATGCCATAATGGATATGCATACCTGAACATCAACCTTCATGATGATGTTTAGTTGGTGCAAGTCTAATCCAGACATCTTTTTAGATGAAATTGCAGAAACTAAGGAAAAAAGTGTAACTTTCCCGTCCTCGGCCTTGGCTAATATTCGCTCATTCCGCAACAACTCTGCACGTGACTCCGCCTTTTCACGTGCTATATTAAGGGAGTCAACGACCTCAAATTCATCACCAGCAATTGGTACATTGTTCAATCCAATGACCTGAAGAAATCTCAAAGGTGTCAGCATAACAAATAAAAGTTGAGCACCCTAAGAGACACCCAAAATTTCTATATTCCATTGTATGCATTGTGCAAAAAAAAAAAAGGTTGTTTCTTCTCGTAAAATAGTTCATAATACGCACTTGCCAGATCAAGAAAACAAAGATTTATCACAAACACAAATGAACACTAATAAGGAAGTTAAGTGATAGGCTGGCAAAAGTCACATTAGTATCTTATAGCATATGATGTAATCATCATGATTGCAGGTAATAAGAAATGTATCTAATAGAACTATGACTAGTATCACATCTAGAATAAAGATATAAATAATACAAAACAGTGCTTACAAGAAGGAACTTCGACAGTGTCAGAAATTATATGGTAAAAATAAATGACAGAGAAATAAACCAGAAAAAAAAGGTAACGAGATATAAACCTGTACAGGCATAGAAGGTCCAGCTTCAGTAACTTGTTTCCCAGCATCATCAAATAAAGCCCGCATCTGATCATGGGTACAAATAATATTACATCAAAACATATCAGATAAAAGGCATATGGTCTGCAATTCAAGACTACAAATAATATGAAGCTGAGTATTAACTTTATCTAAAGCAGTGTCTAGAGTTCCAAACTACCATTCACCAACCTTTCCATAGGCTTCTCCACAAACTACTATGTCCCCTCTTTTAAGGGTGCCATTCTGCACAATAAATGTAGCTACTGCCCCTTTGGATTTATGAAGACCTGCCTCAATGACTGTGCCTTTTGCATTTCTATGAGGATTAGCCTTCAGATCTTCCAACTGAATATAACAAATAATACATATGGTCAGAATGCATAGTAGGCGGATATGTATAAATTGAGTCAAATGATAGCAAAGCTAAAAGCAAAATGTTCATCCCAGAAAACTTTCATTAAGGAAGGGCCAATAGAACTTTTTTGAATCAAACTGTATCCCTATTCTTCTGTCAAAACGAAGAATTATATTTTCATGTATGTCCACCTAAATATCAACGAGGAAAGGATGCAGGTGGTACACATATCTTTGTCAGAGTCTAATATATATATATATATATATATATATATAGACTGCTCACTGAATATCGTATGGTTGCTAGAAGCATAAAATACATTCCAAACACAGCCAAATATTATATGATTAAAAATTCACATGTTCAGCTAAACAAAATCATTTCGTTCATGAAATTTAAATTTCTAGCTCTGGAAAAAAAATTATATAAAATGCATGGAAATTCTGTTTGTGTGTGTGCGTTTGTGAAAGAGAAGGAGGGTTACTGCAAAAGAATTTTTGAGCCGACATGCTAAATTTACTTTAAGCATTTTACTTACCTCAGCAACAAGCATTACAATTTCCAGTAAATCATCTACATTATCCCCTTTAAGAGCACTGATCTGTTAAAGGAGACAAACAAATATAAGAATCCACAAAAAGGTATCTATCATTGGGAATGGGAGAAGTAAAGATACAAGGTTAAAGATGATGAGAACCTGAACCATTTGGATGTCCCCACCCCATTCTTCTGGCATCATCCCAATCGAAGCAAGTTCTTGCATAACTCGTTCTGGACTAGCTCCATCTTTATCTATCTGATAGAATATTTGAAAAAAGAAAAGACATATGAGAGCATGTTCAGAAGCCAGCAAAAGTAGGGAAAATGTTGCCACATGCCATTGTTTCATCTTTCTTTATATTCTTTTTAATCACGGAACAAACATTATATGATATACCTTATTTATAGCAATCACTATAGGCACCCCGGCTGCTTTGGCATGAGCAATAGCCTCATTTGTTTGAGGAAGGATCCCATCATCAGCCGCAACTACAATAATAGCAATGTCTGTCACCCTTGCTCCACGGGCTCTCATGGCTCCAAATGCCTACACGAGCAGAACATCCTATCAGCTGAAGCCCGGAAGCTATCAGTTTCACAAGCACTGAAGTATCATTAAATTCCACAGACTTCAACAGAAACGAGGCCAAATGTGTTTCCAAGTTCGGGAGACTTGTATTTAGAGGTGCCAAGGAGACCATGAATTTACCTCATGCCCAGGAGTATCAAGAAAAACACAGGGTTGCAATTTGCCATCAACGGGAACTAACACCTTATAAGCCCCAATTCCTTGTGTAATACCTCCTGCTTCTGAGGCAGCTACCTGTTATTACCAAGCAATTAAGCTTTAACAAAATAATGTATATTCCACGCAATAGTAAAAAACTTCTAGCTATAAATGTTGAAAAGTAGAATTGGCAAGGTTTAATTTAGTTTTGTTGAACTTGTTCTTCCCAAGTTGATTGGCATGCTTGGGCTAGTGTAATCAATATTAAACAACCATTTTTTTTACAGTAAAACAACTGTTAAAACAAAATAATGACATATAATGTTACCTTAACATATTTGTAAGAGTATTTCAAACCAACAAATGAAGCCAAAGATTTAATATAAACCATAGCATCAGATGCAAAAGAAGTGTCAAAGTAATTAAGCTTCCACATGTACCTTGCTCTTCCGAATATAATCCAAAAGGGTGGTCTGCCAAACGAATAACAACAAATTTATATTAGCAAAATCTTGATATCGAAGTACCACTTTTTAGTTATTTTTCTTCTTGCAATAAGACCCCAACTAAGAGCAAAATCCAGAAATAAAATAAAAAATCCAAATCAACTGCTAAGCATGTTACCATAAAGAAGGTTACCACTTACCTTGCCATGATCCACATGACCCATTATAGTAAGGACAGGAGGCCGGTCTTCTAGTTTGTCCAGGTCTTCTTCATCAAAGATCTCCTTCTTCTTTGCTAATTCCTCTAGTCCAATAGGGTCAGCATCTATGACTTCCACCCCATACTGTTCACATATCACCTTCACCATGTCTCCGTCCACAGTCTGCACCCCCTCAGGCCTAATGCCCTTTGAAAACAGAGTCCCATAAATTTCACCAACATTGATGGCCAAGTTGTAGGCTAAGTCCTCTATCAACATACCTTTTTTCCCGACCTCTAAAATCTCTACTCTAACAGGAGCTGCCTCTCTAGCTGCCTGTAGTTTGGCTGCCCTCCTACTAGCTTTATTCCATTTCCTCCCTTTTCTTGCACCTGTCTCGCCCTCAGGATTCTTATCATTAAGCATTCGTCTCCGTGGACCTCGAGCTGGAACATTTCTCCTGTTGGGTGCATCTTTGAACTTCCAAGAGATAGAGCTTTTTCCGGTTTTTTGTGGGGCTCTAGCTGCTTGAGCAATTGAAGGATCAGTAACTGGATTCTTGGTTGCAAACTTATCAATCAGAATTGGCTCCTGTTTTTTAGTTTTTATAGCAGAGCCAGCTTCCTTAATAACCAGTGACTTTGCACCTACATGCGCACCCACATCTTTCAGAATTGGCTTACGTTTTCTAGTCTTTGCATCAGCGTTATTTTCATCAAATGGTGATTTTGCAGTTGTGCCAACATCACTCAAGATAACGGGTTTTTTCAATATAGGCGGAGGTGTTACAGTAGGTCTTGCTTGCAACTTCAGTTGCGGCCTCAAGAGTGGTAAAATAGGTTTAAGAGAAACAGTAGGTTGAGGTTGAGACTCCACCTCTCCCTTTCCTGCTTCGGTTTCCTCCTTCTCAATTGTACTATCAACCATAGGAGAAACTTTAACAACCTTTTGCAAGCTTGAAACCGAGTCCCCCTTACGCCACACATTCCTCTTACTCCCCTTTGGATTCTGTGGTCTCAAATCAGCTCTTGAATTCAATGGTTTTGGTATATATTTGCTTGGTCTTCCCGGGACCGCCAAGGGTAGCTCAGAAGCATCCCTAGGTATTGATTTATTCACCGACACACCACTCTTTTTGCTACTACCCGACACACTAGCTATTGAAGTTCCTAATTCCTCTGCCTTCTCTAAAACCTCCCCAAGCGATTCAAGCATACTTTTCCCATCTTCCGAATCAACCAATTTTTCATCACAAGAATCCCTTCTAGTTCTCGAGGTGTCCCAAGTTGTAGAATTAGGCCCGGGAGACCTCAATACTGGCTTGGGAGCAGTATTAAGTACAACTTTATCATCACCAGCAGCAACATTACCACTTCCTTTGCAAGTGTCCACATCAACGAACACTGCATTGCCTTGCTTGGCAAGGAAAGCAGTTGTGAATGAATATTTGCAAAACGACACACGATGCCATCTCTTCCGGGCATCCCAGAATTGGCCTCTAGAGAATGAAACTCTCCGAGCATTAAAAAGGTTGACCTCGAATAGACAGGTGGTCGCAGCCCCACTTCCCAAACTCCCTAGTGAGGCCAGTGAAGCCATTGTCCCACAGTCTAATTGCACCAGAATGTGAACACCATCACCACACAACCAAAGACCAAAAACAAATAAATACAACACCCTCAACCCAATAACCCATTAACTACATCTCTTGTGCCCAAATCGGAACTACAACACAATTGCCCAAAATTGAAGCAAAGACAGCAAAAAATTGTATTTTGAAACAAACCCAATCATTCAAGCAATCATTTGGAACAGAAAATGGAGTGAAAGAGACAGAAAATCAAACGAATCTGACCTGGATGAGAAGTTTTAATTGTGGGTAGTAGGATAATGTGGTTGCTGCGGAGGGTGGAGATATATAAGGGAGAGAGGTAGGAGAAGGAAAATGATCAAAAACATACTTCGGGTTGAGCTGTGAATTCTGGGCATTGATCATGTCATTTTCTTTAGGAGGTGATTCATTGGGGCACAACTGTTTATCATTGTATATAGAGTGATGGAATATACAAGGGCAGGTCAACGATTTTAGAGGTTTAACTAGAAGTTTTGACGAGAACCCTTTTTAGAATGAGAGCATCGGAGTATTATATAAAACGTTTAAATTTTTTTTGTTCAAGATTTAATTGAGTTTATCATTTGAAATTTTGGTTTTTTTTTTTTTTTTTTGAAAAAAATGAGCAAAAACACCAAATTCATTTGAATGAACAGATTACAAGATACAATCACTTCAAGTATTACAAACGCAAATAGAAGAAACGACTTATCTACGTAATCCAAAATTGAATTAAGGTCGACTCACAATACCGTCACCACATCTTTTTAAAAAGGATCTACACCCTGAACCCATACAAAATAAACATCTCTCACTAAATGAGTGCCTACTATAGAAAGATGCTTGGAATTTTCTCGGCACACCAAACCTCGGTGCCCACCCAAACGGATTTACTCCATATCCCGAGCATCATCGCTCGGGATGCGTCCCCCACCCTTTGCTCCCTCTCCAACCACCATCTCCTCTTCTGGGAGCTCTTCCATCTTTGTCGGATTCATCAAAGGCAACAAACCCACCATCTCTTCCGTCGTCGTGTCATTCGTCTAAACCCTAAAACTCTTTTCACAACCTATAACCACCTTTCACAGTACGTTTTTGCTGTTGAGACCACCGTCGACCACCATTTTCTCGGCTTCGGCCGCCGCCGCCATTGTCGTGTCCTTCGCCTAAGAGTTATCACCTGCCGTCAAAGCACCAGGGTTCCTATTTAATTTTGGTTTTTATTTTTGGGTTAATTATAGCCACCCCTTGACTTTCCCAGAATAAAATGTCAGCCCCTTGACTTTGATTTTAGGCTTTTCGAACCCTTGACTTTCAATTT
>JAYMTK010001455.1:0-16343 GCA_036897405.1 Pelargonium myrrhifolium | reverse complement strand
TGAAATACAATATTTCAAATCCTGAATTTCAAATGACGAATTTCAAATCAAATTCATGTTCCCAAACGTAACCCTAATGAATATGAAATAAACGTTGGTGTTTTGAAAGAGATGGGCCTCATTGGGCCCTTTTAGAAGTCCAAGTGTTACGATGAGCCTCATTGGGCCCATTTAATCTTAACAAGATCCAATCCAATGATCTCTTACTTTTGACCCAAGGCAACCAATAGCCGTTCACCACGTCGTCGTCCCTGGAAAATATAAATATCCAAAACCGCATTGATGACGAATATGAAAGGGACCCTCCGTTTTTTCCACATTTCTTGGATTACTCCAAGTCGTAACTCTTGTCCAAAAGATTTTTTTTTTTTTTCCCAGAATTTATTATTCTTTTTGTTCAGTTTCTCTGTGATTGTAAGTGACGACCGAGTCGCGGGAGGGGCAAAATTGGTTGGTTCTCGAGTGAAATGATCAGTAAGGCAAGTGGGTGTAGTCTCGGATCTGGAAAAGCTGTGATTTTTTCTTCGATTGGTGGGTTGTGGAGCTACTAAATCTTCATCTCTGAACTCAAGCTTCTGTTCTCCAACTTGGAAGTCATGAAGTATGTTTCTTTACGATTTACGATTCATTGGCTGCTTAATTTTCAGGTCAAATTGTGTATTGAGTTTCTCTTGCATGAGCATTGATGGGATTTTTAGAAATGACAAATTGCTTCTTTAGCCATTGACCATCCTTAAGTGGCACATCATAAACTTTTGTGAACCGATTTATTTCAAAGCTTTTATGCTAAAAAAAGTATCTTTTTTATTGATCAATTGTATTTATTTTGTTCTTTGAAATTTGGTTCTGTTTTGGGTTTTGGGATTAAATTGGTTACCTTGCCCTTTCAACTTGTACGAAAATGGTATTGAGGTTTGATTTAAGAGATTTTAGATAATTGGTCATGGAAAGCATGTACTTTCCGACGTGTGGAATTATGGACATCTTGGTAGTTGGTAGAGATTTTCTTGGCAAAGTCATGTGATTTGTTGATTTTGTTTTCATCACATTCTAATAAAAATATTCGAATGAAATAAATATTTTGTCAAGTGTGAATACAATAAGTCAGAAAATGTTGGAATCCCACGTATAATGATTCTCTATTCCTTAACTTGTAACCTTCTCTTCAGCTAAACAAGGAAGAAAGAAAGAAAGAAAAAGCATGTATCTCTGTTTCCTTTGTCAAGCAATGAAATCTTGACATCCCCAATTTCCTACCATACATAGTGTATTGCTGAAGCTAAAGATTCTGTTACAACATGACAATACCACATATGCCTCGATTTCTTGTATCTTTAAGGTATGATCTCTCAAGTCTATTACAGCTTTTAAGCTTACTCATTTTTCAGAGTTTTCAACCAAACCCTAGTATTAGATACAATTCACAGTGTACAATGGACTATCAAAGAGGACAAAAATCAAAATAGGAAACTAGGTGTTGGAAGAACTTTTAAGAGATTTTATTGTTTATGTATTTAGATTTCAAATTATACGGGTGCTGCTGATGATCTAGATGCAATGCCTATATTCATGGATCAGCTGGAAACTCTTTTCCAACTGTATCTTGCTCCCATTTGTTTGCTTTGTATAAGACTCGCTCTGCACATTGATTCGGATCTTCTGTTTTCCTTGCAATGCCTTCAAATTTCACAGAACACTGAAGATTTTTGGGATTTCTCTGTCCCTCATTCTTTTAAACTTGGCTGCAATTATGGAGCGCTCTGATGAAAATCTGCTCCCATCTGTTTACAAAGAAATTAGTGAAGCTTTCAATGCCGGGCCATCGGATCTGGGGTATCTCACATTCATAAGGAATTTTGTGCAGGGACTGTCATCACCCTTGGCTGGTGTTCTAGTTCTTAACTATGACCGCCCCACAGTTCTTGCAATTGGCACTTTCTGCTGGGCCTTATCGACTGCTGCAGTCGGAAAAAGCCAGTATTTTATGCAAGTTGCATTCTGGAGAGCACTTAATGGTTTTGGACTGGCAATTGTGATACCAGCATTACAGTCTTTCATTGCAGATAGTTATTCGGATAGTGTGAGGGGTGGCGGATTTGGGATGCTAAGCTTCATTGGTAGTTTGGGTGGCGTAGGAGGTGGGGTTTTGGCAACAGTAATGGCTGGTCAGCAATTCTGGGGCATAGCTGGATGGCGTTGCGCCTTCATATTGATGGCAATGTTAAGTTCACTAATTGGGTTTCTTGTTTTCTTGTTCGTTGAGGACCCAAGAAAAATTGTTGTTGAAAGGTATGAATTTCTGTATTTAGCATCCTCTGTACCTTTTGTAGTTTATGCTTATCAACTGTTTTTTTGTGTTGTTGTAGGGATTTGACACGAAAGGGCAATGCCAATGCATCATCCATATGGAGAGAGTCTTGGACGGCTATGAAAGCAGTCATGAAAGTGCGAACGTTTCAGATCATTGTGTTGCAAGGTGTTATTGGTTCTCTACCATGGACCGCCATGGTGTTCTTCACAATGTGGTTTGAACTCATTGGTTAGTACATTTGCAAAATTTTCCTTATTTGGGGACATTTTTTGCATTTTCATGATTCCCATGGTTTGTTGGTTGCATAATGTTGCAGGTTTTGATAACAATAACTCGGCAGCTCTCCTCAGTCTTTTCGCTATTGGATGTGCTTTGGGGTCTCTTATCGGTGGACTAATAGCTGATCGGATATCACGAGTCTTCCCCAACTCTGGTCGTATAATGTGCGCTCAATTCAGCGCCTTCATGGGCATTCCATTCTCTTGGTTTCTCCTGAAAGTAATTCCACAGTCAGTGAGTAGCTGGTACATTTATTCTGTGACACTTCTTTTGATGGGCCTCACAATCAGCTGGAATGCCACTGCAGCAAATGGTCCCATGTTTGCTGAAGTTGTTCCTACAAAACACCGGACCATGATCTATGCGTTTGATCGAGCTTTTGAAGGATCGTTCTCTTCTTTCGCTGCTCCTTTGGTCGGAATTCTTTCGGAGAAGATATATGGCTATGATGCAAAGTCTGTGAATCCAGTTACAGGTTCTGTGAAGGAGGCCATGGCACTGTCTCAAGGTCTTCTCTCAATGATGGTAGTTCCTTTTGGTTTGTGTTGCTTGTGTTACACACCATTGTATAGATTTTTCAGAAAGGACCGGGACAATGCTAGATGGTTGCTTTGATAGTACTTACTTATGTCGATGGGTTGAATGTTTCTACACCTCTTGACTTGTTTTCATTTTGAAGTTGGCCGCTAGACTTAGTTTTGAGTCGGTGTAGCATTTGGATTTCAAACTTTTAACAATTTGATACTAATGACCGGCCACGTCAGCAAGCCTTACACCTCATTGTTCCACGTCCTCTCGCTTGGTCACGTCATACCTAGAGAGTGCTTTGATGAAACACATCGTTTAAGTTTTTTTTTGTTATGAGAACAAGAATCGCACTGAATACGCTCTCGATTTGATCGGAGAGCTCGAGATAACTCCGGGAGGAAACAAATCGCAAGTCGAATTTCACAAATCTCGCTACCAAATCAACATTTCACCAGCGAGAAACAGACTCAAAATCTCCATAGTCGATGCAATCAAAGCCAGTGTTTCCAAAGACAAGCTCGTTTATGGCGCCACCGCGCCATCGATGACTAATAGCACAAACATCACTTTGCCGTTCCGATGTTCGCGAACTTGATCTAAAACGAAATGCTAGTGATCGGAGAGTAATTCATGCTAAACTCGCGGCGGATGCTGGAGCAGCAGTTCTGGATCCTCCTTGGGGCGGTTTCGGTCGTAGAATCATTCTCATCACCATGTTTTGATTCGTCTTCGAGAGGCGTTCGGAAGCGTGGGGTTCTTCTCCTTCGCAATGTCCACAACCTTCTATACGTGCGCACAAGTCATCCTGGTCTTTCTTCGAGAACGCTACATGCGCGAAACCGATATCTTTCAATCAAAACACACTTCGGGTATGATATGGCCAGAGCGAGAGGGTAAGGTGGAAGGCTTGCTGACGTAGCGGATCATAGCCAGCAGTATCAGATCAATATGACCAAATTGTCCAAAAATTAAAGTTCAATGAGTAAACCGATTAAAACTGAGTTTAAGAATCAACCCTTAAAATAAAAACAAAATCGGAGTATTCATAAACCTTTAACCCAAAATAAAGTAAAGTTAAAGTAAGTTATCTGAAATTTTTGTGGATTTTATCAACTATTTTTTGAAAAACTGAATTAACTAACAAGATTTCAATCCAACGTCTGAAATGAAGTCAACGGAAAAGACAAGTCCAATCATCTCGTGGCTCATGTAACATCCGAGGATTTTAACCTCTGACGTCCGGGACGGCCAATTAATAATAATAATAATAACCAAAGTCGTCATTTGAAGACGTTTCTGAGAAAGATCGTCCTCCGTTTTTTTCCACATTCATTGCTCCAATTCATAACTCTTTTACGGAAGAAAGAAATATTTTTTGTCTTCTTTTTGAGTGTGCGTGGGTTTTTTGCCCCTGGATTTGAATGTTCTTATTGGTCGAGTTCCTGATGTGTGACGAGTCAGCTGAGGGCCAGAGTTGGATTGTTGTTGAGAAATTTAAACGATAAGGCAAGTGGTTGTAGCCTCCGATCGGTTCTAGGCGCTACAGGGGAGCAGTAGATCTAAATTTAATCTTCTGTTTTCCAACTTGGCCGACATGAAGTATGTTCTTTTTACCTTTTAACTTTCATTTGATTGTTAATGTTTTGGTAGGTTGAGATTAAGGTTTTTTTTTTTTTAACACGTTTCTGTTCCATTTCTGAGATTTCCAGAAAATTAAAAATTGCATCTTTTGACCATCAACCATGGCCATGGCCATCCTCATTTGGTACATCATGAAAGCACTGTAAACCAAAATAACCCATTTGCAGTTTTTGATTTGAAAGCTTTTCTGCTAACAAAAAGGTCTCATTTTGATTAGATTGAATGTTTCATATGAGGATGATTTGTTCCACATGTTAATATGATTTTTGATTTTGGATCTGTTTTTGGGTTTTGGGACTACTGTTAAGTTATCACCAACTTTTGTCTTTCACTGATTAAGGTCTTGGAAAGCTGTATATTGCTGGTTGAAGTAATGAAGGAATGATAGTTGCTAGATATTTTCCAACCATGTAGAAATGGGGATATATCTAGCTAGTTGCAAGAGATTGTCAAGACAAGAAGTATCTTTTAGAGAATATGCTTTGATGTCAGATGAAAAACTTATTTTTTGTTGAATAATTGATTCCATTTAGTGATTGGAGCCAGTCATGTGATTAGTTGAGTTCAATTCCATCATTCACTCTAATATAATATTTGAATGAGTTCAATTTTTTGTAAAGTGTGTATGCAATGAGTCAAACAATGTTACAATTAACAATCTCCACACTACATGATTCTCTAATCCTTGAGTTGTGACCTTCTCTTCAAAAAAACAAGAAAGAAAGAAGTATGTACTACTGTTTTCTCTGTCAAACACTTCTTTAAAGAAAATATTTTCATCTCCATTTTCATTCTTCGCATAGTGTATTGCTCAAGAGGTAGATCCTGCTAAAAACATGACTATACCTGATACACATCCTCCATTTTTTGCATCATTAAGGTAAGACCTCCATCATGTTGTTCGAAAAGCCTCATCTTTTGATGATCTAAATACTTGTTTTGATGAAGATGCAAAAAAATTGTTTATCATGTCTGCGCCTATCTTTTTCCAAACCAATCTTGCTCCTACTTGTTTGCTCTGTGGTAGACTTTCACTCTGCTCATTGACTTCATCTTTTGTATCTTGCAATGTGTTCACTTGTTACAGAACAATGAAGATTTTTGGGATTTCTCTATCCCTCATTCTGATAAACTTGGCTGCAATTATGGAGAGGTCTGATGAAAATCTGCTCCCTTCGGTATACAAAGAAGTTAGTGAAGCGTTCAATGCTGGACCATCAGATCTGGGGTATCTCACATTTGTAAGAAATTTTGTTCAGGGACTGTCATCACCATTGGCTGGTGTTCTAGTTCTTAACTATGACCGTCCCACAGTTCTTGCAATTGGCACTTTCTGCTGGGCCTTGTCAACTGCTGCAGTTGGTGCAAGCCGGTATTTTATGCAAGTTGTATTCTGGAGAGCACTTAATGGTTTTGGACTGGCAATTGTGATACCAGCATTACAGTCTTTTATTGCAGATAGTTATTCAGATGGTGTGAGGGGTGGCGGATTCGGGATGCTTAGCCTTATTGGTAGTTTGGGTGGCATAGGAGGTGGTGTTATGGCAACTGTTATGGCTGGTCAGCGATTCTGGGGCATCGCTGGATGGCGCTGTGCCTTCATCATGATGGCGATATTGAGTCTAGTAATTGGTTTCCTTGTTTTCTTGTTTGTTGAGGACCCAAGAAAAAACATTGCAGTTGGAAGGTATGAATTCTTGTAGTATGCAACACTTTTGTACCTTTAATTACTTTTAGTGTTTTTTGCCATCTATATTTGTTCATCATTTAGCAGTGGTTTTTCCTTTTTGTTGCAGGGATTCGACAGCAAAGGGCAATACCAGTGCATCATCAGTTTGGAGAGAGTCATGGACGGCCATGAAAGCTGTTATGAAAGTGCAAACATTTCAGATCATAGTGTTGCAGGGTATTATTGGTTCTCTACCATGGACTGCCATGGTATTCTTCACCATGTGGTTTGAACTCATTGGTTAGTACTTCACCAATTATTTTTCTCCAGTACTGAAACTGATAATCTCATTGAATTTGGGACATTTTTTTCCTGTTATCCTCATCATGTATGTACTCTTTGTATTCTTCTGCAGCATCAAATGATTCAATAGCATACCAATGATTGTTGCTTTCATGAATTTGCAGGTTTTGATAACAATAACTCAGCAGCCCTCCTCAGTCTTTTCGCTATTGGTTGTGCTTTAGGGTCTCTTATTGGTGGACTAATAGCAGATCGGATGTCACGAGTATTTCCCAACTCTGGTCGGATCATGTGTGCTCAGTTCAGCGCCTTTATGGGCATTCCATTCTCGTGGTTTCTCCTTAAAATGATCCCACAGACAGTGAGTAGCTGGTATACTTTTGCTGTGACTCTCCTTCTGATGGGCCTCACAATCAGCTGGAATGCCACTGCAGCAAATGGTCCTATGTTTGCTGAAGTCGTTCCTACAAAACACCGTACCATGATCTATGCATTTGATCGAGCTTTTGAAGGATCATTCTCTTCTTTTGCTGCTCCTTTAGTCGGGATTCTTTCAGAAAGGATATATGGTTATGATGCGAAATCTGTTGATCCAATCACAGGGTCAGTGAAGGAGGCCATGGCACTGTCTCAGGGGCTTCTCACAATGATGGCTGTTCCTTTTGGTTTGTGTTGCTTGTGCTACACACCATTGTATAAATTTTTCAAAAGGGACCGTGAAAATGCTAGGACGGCTACTCTGAAAGAAGAAGAAATGAACCTTCTTTAGGTTGAACTGAAGGAGTACTTGGTTATGCCAAAAGCTGATCATCTTGTGAATCCATTTTCTTGTTGAAAAGAGAACTGGATTGTTGTTCAGTATGGTCAAGCTAAGTGGATCTCAGGTCTGAGTCCTGAATGCAACATTAAATGGTCTAGTTAGACAGTAGCAGAAGGAAGATTCTTTTACAGATTGAAGCATACTATATACATCTCCATAGCTCAACTCATTTCCAAATTTTTAATGGATATAGGTCTCTGTTGTTGATCAATTTAGACTTTCAATTTTGGGATTTTTTTGTTTGATTCCATCTATATGCTTTATCAGCTAATTTACACATTGTATTCTCTTTTGAAGCTGCACTGCCTTGTGGCAAAGATAAAGGATCAATCTGACACATGAAATGCTATCAGAAAGATTTAAACTTTTATAACCTCAACATTACAGACATTGTCACACAGTAACAGAAACATACACATTGGTTTATCAGGAATTAGTGACCCCAGAGAAATCCAGTGATGACAGAAATGTAAAATGTAACATAGCCCTTGGGTTTCTGAGCTTTCACAATATAAGAGGATTGGCAGTTTGGCACCTGTATCTAACATGCAAAAACTACATACACCTTGTGAAAAAGGTTTGCCCAACATATCCGCCAACCATAGCCCTTCTCACATTAGATTCGAACATCTTTGGATTGTCCCTTAACACAGCTGCTGCATCATGATTGAGGGGATCTTCATGATTTGGCTCCTGCATGTTAAGATCAACACGAAGAAAATTAGGTTAGGCAATCGGGTAACAAGTAGATAACAGAAAACAATGTACAAGATGAGCATAAAATACCGTGAACAGATGATATAATCCATAAATGATGGTATTTATGTTGAGTACAGGTTTCCAATCTTCTCGTAAGATATTGAGGCAAACATTGCCGTCCAAGTCAATATTAGGATGGTACAACTGCAAGTTGGATAGAGAATGCATGTCATACCGCCTTAACAAATAATAACTAAAATACCATCAATGGTAATTCTTGTCTAACCTTTGTCTTGCACTTAACTTTTGGTGCTTCATGTGGATATATGGGGGAAACTTGGAAGGAGAACAGAAAAGTGCCACCTCTGTTATAATAAATCAATCACGCATGAGAATCACCCAAATATTGAAATTAGAAACTGGATATAATGTTCAACTACATGAAGTGTAACCAATTACTGAAAATAGGTAAAGCACAAATAAGAACAAAATAAAAACCAAGGTGGATGATTAATGTTCTTACAGATAATATCCTTCATCAGGTCGAATTGAAACCTCAAAGTTCATAAGGTCATCCTTGCCATTGGGGAAAGTAATGGCACATGATTTAGGGAGGTTAAGCTCAGTTATATCTGCCACATACCACATGGAAAACCAAGAAATTTTCTTTTTTCATTAGACAAGATGACAGAGGAAAGATAAAGTATATCTACTGCAAGATAATGATTTTCCTGAACTAGACAGCTGCAGAAATCATTAATAAACAAAAAACTAGTATGTTTGTTGCCCATCTATTCAGATTCAGTACTTGACACATTTTACTTTTTGATCATGCATCTACGACATTCATTAGCACTAGGCATTTTAACTGCTAAAAACTGAAAACTCAATACTAAATTACCATTAACTGTTATTTTAGAGAATATCCGATACTAAATTATTATAGTTGTATCTATATTTTATGTCAAGTGTCCTGGTCAGATGTGCAAACCTGACACGATCCAACCAGTGTATCATAGATCTCAACAATGAGGTATTCTGATTCATCATCTGGCTCCATACTGTTGGTCGTCTTGTTTGGAAGATCTACTCTTTGATATGCTTCTATTTGGTTGTCAAGAAAAGTGGGTTAAAATAGAAGAAAGGAAAATGTGGAAACTAGTTTCTTTTGGTTCGTTACTGACATACAGTTCACAAATCACAACTTTATTGTGTGCTTCAAGGGAAAAGGAGAATTTTCAAATTCTGATGCTGTGACTGGTTTCTAATATGCTACAGAATAAGTACTCAAAACTAGAGTAAAGGTTAGGCATGGTTAAAAATAGGATAAATCAATACTTCCCTGTCTTGGTAACAACATTTTTACATTTTATGATTAAAAAAAGATGCTTCATACACTAAATGGCCTCTATACCAGCACCAGTAAATCCACAGTGGAAAAGGATGTTATTGCGATATCTCCAAACTTCATGAGTGGTCAAGGTAACTTTTAGAAGAAGATCACAAGGTCAATTATCAATACTAGGCAGGACATCTGTTAAACAAAAAGCCACAGAGAGATACCTATCATTTTGCCATTACTTCCAATGCTGTCTTAAGTGTTCTTTACCTCTTTTGTATATACAAGTACGAAATATATATACATATATATTTTATTTTTTATCTAAAAGAGTCATGGCTGTTAGAAAAGCAGACCTTTGTGAAGACGCAATTCCCCAGCACTCTGCTTCTTAATGGGTGCCCCTCCATTGGCGTTTCCAGCATTTTCTCTTTGCTTTTCCTTCACTTTGAAAAGCTTAATCATAGTTCCTAGAAAAGGAGGATATGCATCAATAATGTTGAAAATGCAATTAATTTGTTAATACACATCTGGAACAGTGAAGATAAGTAGCAACCCTATCTCTAGAAAAAACTCCCATATTCGTTGAACAATATATCAATAAATCAAAACAGACAGGTATGGTATTTGTGATCCTTCATTATTGCAAAGATTGATGGACTTCTCAAACATCATATTGTCTGCTTAGTCTTATCAGAGAATAGTTACTGATATTTGTACCTAAACTTGTGATGGAAATAACAAGTGTCACCAAAAAAGCATTCCATATCAAAGCAAGCCTTTTCATTCTTTAAACTGCACAAAATGATGATTATCTTTCCTTAAGTGTATAAAATTATCACCTAATCACCCACAACACAATTCTTTTATTGCCTTCTGTGATATGTGATGGATCATATAATTCTCAGTGAAGCAGCTCCTTTTCAAAAATATACCAACCAAGATGGCTTCCCCAAGTCCAATGCTCATTCAATAACAATTAACATTCTTCCATTTTACCAAACCAGATCACACAAATGAGCTAAATAACTGGCAGTGTACCATTACGGGTCACCAAAAAGATCCAAAAAGTTAAAAAATAACAGCTTCAGTCACGGGTTCTTGCAACTTGCATAACCACTTTGCAAGCCCTACTAGCTGAGTGGCGCACCGAAATGAAGTAAAATTACACGTCCAAATCACAATTCAGGACATGCACACCAGGAAAATCAGATCAAATCAAACGTGACAACTGACAAGAGAGATCATAGTTTCACAACAACACATACTGTTGATGTCAATTCAACAAGCTTAAATAAGAAAATCCATCATACAAACTCCTAAAAAAGAACCAAACTTTAAAATTCAAGAGCCCGTAAAATGATCCCAAAAACAAAATTTGCTCTGAACCCTTCGTTTCCAGCGACAACAAAATCATTAAACAAGCAAAAACCAAATCATAAAACAAAGCGCAGTGCCAATGATGAAATGAAGCTAACCTGTTCGAGGAAAAGCCGCAGAGAAAGAACAATGAATTTGGCGTAGTCGGATCGGAACTTGGATCAGATGATGGAGCTACGAAAAGGAAAATGTGGGAGAGGAGGTGATGGCAAATAAACTCTGCGAGTACTCAGATTTGGGCCCGCTTTTACTTCCATGGATAATGGGTTTTATTTCATAGTAATTATTATTTTTAATTGTGAAAGATGCTGCTTTTTCTGTACGCTGTCGTTGGACCACCACTCACACTTCCAAAACGATGCCGTTTCTAGACTTTATCAGTCTCCATTCGTCAACGGTTCACTGCTGGTAGTGTCTCCTGCAACGCTCGCAACACCTAAAACCCTTGAGGGAGAGAGAGGAAGGAGACATAGATCAGCAATGGCGAGCCCGAGGGTCGTTCTGGTCACGTGCCTGTCTTTGCTTCCGTTTTTGTGCCAATCTTTCTCTCCCGAGAGCCCCACGGATCGGCGCATCCTGGTCCTGCTTGACGACTTCGCCATCAGATCTTCTCATTCCATCTTCTTCAGTTCTCTCCAGGCCCGCGGTTACGACCTCGATTTCAAGCTCGCCGATGACCCTAAGATTACCCTCCAGCGGTACGGAAAGTACCTGTACGATGGGCTCGTTCTCTTCTCCCCTGCCGCCGACCGTAAGTTGTTACCATTTCTCGTTTGGTGTGGTTTTGGATTCGATTTGGTTTTCATTTTGTATCGTTTCATTGCTTTGGTTGTAGGTTTTGGTGGATCGTTGGATTCTGGAGCCGTGCTCGATTTTGTTGACTCAGGCCATGATTTGATAATTGCGGCGGATGCGTCCGCTTCTGAGCTGATCCGTAGCATTGCAGCTGAATGTGGTGTTGATTTTGATGAGGTTGGTGTTGATTGCATTTATGGTTTGGTTCATGGGTTTTTGTACGTGTGTATCCATTTTTTTGCTTTCAATTAGATTTGATGTACTGTGTTGTTTAACTGTGTAGGATTCGTCGGCTATGGTGATAGATCACAATGGCTATGCAGTCTCAGGGACTGATGGTGATCATACTTTGATTGCAAGTGACGATTTTGTTCACTCTGATGTGATTTTGGGAAAGACAAAGATTGAGGTCAGTTTTTATACTCAACCAAAGTTAGTTTTAGCTCAATAGTGAATGGCTAAAACCAATGATATCATGACACATCATTAATTAACACACATATCCCCTCCGATGAATTTGTAGGAGCTAAGTCTCAGCCACTAATATGTTGGTTGAGAACCCCTGATTATCTTCACTATGAGAAAAAAGAATCTCAGCCCAATCAAGCCAATTAGAGTATGGCAGATCACTAATTAATCTCATATACGCCCCAATGAATTTGTGGGCGCTGAGCACTCCTCGGATCCAGTTCATTATAGTGTTGGCTGACATTATAGTTTCTTTACTAATGTGAAAAAAGAATCTCAGCCATATAGTTAATGGGTGACACTCAACCATGGTATGACACTCATTAATTAACACCCATACTTGCCTCAATGAATTTGCATTCATGAAGAGCTCGTCTGGATCCAATTCATTTTAAGCTTGGCCGAGCCTTAGCCACTAATATTTTGGTTGATAGTTGACACTCCTACTCTCTATACTAATATGCTGTGTATAATTCGAGGTGGAAATGAGTGAGTGAATGGCAGTCATAGACATAGGTTGTATGTTATTTCTGAACTCAGTTTGAATGCTTGCTGTATTTGTGAAAACAGGCTCCTATTCTTTTCACTGGGATTGCACATTCCTTAAATGCTGCAAATGGTCTGGTAAGGCTCAATTTGAATGTGTTTATCTTTTGTTACATATTGGCTTAATGTTGCGTTGGTAAATGAACATGCTAACCAAGATGTAAGCTTTTTATTCCTTCGCTGTGATGCTTCCCTAACTCAGTGGTTTATTATGTTATTTGTAGGCTACAAAGGTCCTATCGGCTTCTTCTTCAGCGTATTCTGCAAAACCAAATTCCAAATTATCAACCCCTCCGTTGCTGACTGGATCTGCTATCTCTTTAGTTTCAGTTGTGCAGGTAAGTTCTCTGCTCCCTGAGATTGGGGTTTAGTTTTTCATAGTTTGCTCCATCAGATTTGTTAATAAATTCAGTTTTGCCTTCATAATAGATTCTCTTCTCCGCTTCTCTGTATATTTATTCTCTCTTGAGCATTTTGTCATCTGAATTTTGGCTTTCAATTGCATACATCTAACCCCAGAATATTGTTTTGCTTGATTTTCATACTAGTATTTAATGACCGAATCTGCATTCCCCTTTCTGTTGAATCTGTTGAAAATTTAATAAAAATAGTGTTGTATCGAATCAGCTTTTGTATCATCTTATTTTGTCTGGAAAAATGTGGGAATCTTTCCTGGATGACTAGTGGATCCATTCTGGCCACTTATTATTTTATGGCCATGGGTCGTCTCTGTTGAAAGACTATTTGATGGAACTAACAGATTGATACTTAAGCAGATACAATGATTGCAACGTGTAACACGTTTAGTCTCCTGGCCAGCTTTAGCAAAGTTTGGTAGGAATGATGTGGTTGCTTGACATTTAAGCTGATCTTTAGCTTTCAGTCCTATCATCTTGGCAAATTGCTTATTACTCTCTTTGTCCCAAAATAAGTGCCCTTTCTATTTAGAGTAAAATTAAGGAGAAGTTAAATTAGTGTTGTATATTTACTAACCAATCCCCATGGACATTGATTCTAACATACTTAAGTGATATTAACTAACTTATTATAGGAACGTTATTGATAATTCATGTGTAACTAACTTCCAAAAAAAGGAACAAAACACTTATTTTGATACAAAATTATAAGTGAAACATGACACTTATTTTCGGACAGGGGGAATATTAGTTTATTTTTAATTTTTATTTTCCTTGTGAAACTGATACCAACTTTTGTGTGACTGAGTAGATTATTTGAACTTTTCTTGAAGATATATTGGAACTCACATATTCTCTGTGTTATCGGTTTATACATGATGCAGGCTAGAAATAATGCTCGGATTATGATCTCAGGCTCTTTAGACATGTTTAGCAACCGGTATGTTGTTAAGGAATGGATTTTAGTTTGTCAGGATTTTTCCCTCTAATTTGTTTACACTGATGAAACGTTTTCTTATTCAGATTGATCAGATTAGGTGTGCAGAAGGCAGGGAGCTCAATTAAGTGCGTGAAGCTTTTAATATTTATGTTGCAGCCTTGCAAGTTATTTTCAACCTTCTAGGGTCTTAATTATATATATAATTTTATTTCGTTTTCCCTATTTTCCTACTCTATTTTTTTTTCCTTCATGTCGAAGTAATTCAACTCAAACCATCTATCTTTACATGCACATAATTATCTGTAGAACTATATACAGCCACATGGGAACAAACAATAGATGCAAAAACGAAGAGATTTAGCTGCAGGATTGTAAAAACATAGAGAATTTGTGACTTGTTATCATTCTCCTTTCCTTTTCATAAGATGTAAATACCATACACAGAGACCTGATACCAGAGAACAAACCGGAGAGCTCTAGCTTCAGGATTTTCCATGTGGCTGAAAAATCTGTTTGTCAGGCAAATTTTTATTTTTATGTTAAATATTTATTGTACTCACATTCTTTTGAATCTTTGTCGCAATGAGTGCTGGAGGGAGATTGCAAAGTTTTAGTAGACTTAGAGGAAGCTTTTTGCACTTCTATCCTATTGTGTTAGCATGACTTAATCTTTTTGTCAAAACAATCTATAGGGAAAGTTCTATAAAAAACTGTGTTCCTCTCAATTGGTTTAATAATTTGCAAATTCATTGTTCCTCTTAACTTTGATTGTGCATGAAAGTTTTGATAGACTTGCAGGAGCTCGCTTAAATCCTATTGTGTTAGCATGATTTTGTGTTATGACGGGTTTTAAGCAAACTGGGAAAGTTCAATTAATAATTTTGTTGTCTCAATAGGTTAAATGAATGCAATTTCATTGTTCCCTAAACTTAGGTTGTTAGTTATTTTGCTAATTGTAGAACTTCCACACGAATGTTTGTGTAATTGTTCATTATCTTTCTTTTTTATCCACCAATTTTGTATGCAGAAATAGATTCTGTTAATAATGTTACTGTTCAAGGCAAGAAAGAAGCTAATGGTAAATGTAACCTTGTGATGACAGGTATGAAAAATCTGGCAACGAGCAGTTTGTGACTGAACTTAGCAAATGGGTCTTCCATGAAAGGGGTCATCTAAAGGTGAGAATCTTTATTTCATTTGGACTCCATAGTTCATGAGTTCATATTGAAAGAGGTAAAGTGGGGTTCTGGGCTACAAAAACAATGCTTCATATAGCATATGCATTTTACCTCATATTTGCTTGTTGGTTGCATTTTTACTGGTATTCTTCTGCAGGCTGTCAATGTTAGGCACCACAAAGTTGGCGAAACAGATGAACCTTCAATATATAGGATTAAAGATGATCTGGTAATTTCTTACCCTGTTCTTCAGTAAACTATATTTCGAATGGCAAAATCTAAAATAGCAAAGGCAGTGTTGGACTGGATTTCATTTTGATCATATTTGATTGCAGTACTACTCAGTAGAGATATATGAGTGGTCTGGAAAGAGTTGGGAACCATATGTGGCCAATGATGTTCAGGTGCAGTTCTATATGATGAGCCCTTATGTATTGAAAACTCTATCAACTGACCAAAAGGTATTCCAGCATAAAGCAGTACATGTTATCGCAAATTTGTTTATATGAATATCTCTCTTCATACATGTACTTGGTGTTTCAGGGTCTGTATCAGACATCATTCAAGGTGGCAGATGTTTATGGGGTTTTCCAATTTAAAGTTGAATATGACAGGCTTGACTACACTAGTTTATCTCTTGCTAAACAGGTAACTAATTAATCATCTAATATAGCCTTTAAAGAAAAGTAACTGAACATTTTGCTAGTATGATGGTTGTGCTGTTGATGTAAAGTTTGTCAAGTAATTCACTTCAGAGTGTTAAGTTTAACAAAAAACATATACAACTACGTGCTTGTTTGTTTGGCCTAGATGAGCCGGTAAGTAGCTCCACATAGAATCCACGTCAGATTTTCGGTAAGTCAGAATTTGGCCATGCAGGATAAGTGTTGTTTGTTTATTTCAGTGCAAAACCTACTTACCAGGTATGACCAGTGAAAATTTCAGTAGGAGCCCCAGTATCTAGCCATTTTTTTACTGGACCAAAATTGGTCCAGTAGCTATCAGTAACTCCAGAATTAACCAAAATGACC
>JAYMTK010001454.1:0-16345 GCA_036897405.1 Pelargonium myrrhifolium | reverse complement strand
CATCACCTCATTGACTTTGTTAAGTTGCAACTGATATAACTTTACATCAGTCAACTGATATACATTTTACCCATATATATATATATATAAATTGTAATAAAAAAATATAAAAATTTAGGGCAACTTTCATAATTACCCAAAACTTATTATAATTATTATTATTTTTTTCTAAAAACCCCAAAGGGTTTCAAAATCCCAAAGCTCCTCCACAAAACCTCTCTCGCCGTCTTCTCCGACCCAGACCGCCATGGGAGCTGAATCGGCGAGCACCAGAGAGACCCAATCGGAGAAGAAGAAGAAACACAAGAAGCCAAAGGACCCACCACCAATCCAAGCCACAATCGACGCCGTCACCGATCAGTCCGGCAAGGCACCACCTTTGGTTGGCTACTTCCCGTCCGGATTCGACCCTCTCAAGGTCCCAGACGGACCCGAACCGACTCAGGTCCGGGTCTTCCGGAACAAGGGGAAAACGGGTCGGATGCAGCTGGTGGTGAGCCCACCTGGGTCGCAAGTGGATTTTGTTGGGTCGAGCTTTTCCGGCGAGGCCACGGCTTGGCAGATGTGTAGGTATGCGCTTGGTGTTCTTGATAAGGAGACGCAGACTCTGAGGGTTGTGCCCATTGCTGCTGATAAGGTGATTCAGAGTTTAATCATCTCTTTTTGCTCTATGGGTCGTTAAAAAAGTTCAGTTTTTTTTGAGTTGCATCTGTAGTGAGAAAGTTAATTTGATAGTATTGTTTGTGTGATTGAGAGTTTAATAGACTTTTTCAGTTTATTGATTGTTTCTCTGTCGTGTTGGTTGGATGCTGAGAAAGTATTTTTTTTTCTTTCTCAGATTGTTTCTGCTTTTGTGAGTTAATTTGATAGTATTGTTTGTGCCCTTTTCTGATATTAAGGTAATTGAAAGTTTAATTGACTGTTTTTGCTCTGGGGGTTAACAAATAGTTCAAAAAAATCCCCCCCCTCCCCACTTTTATTGGTTTATTACGCCTTTTGCTGTTTGGATGCTGAGAAAGTTAATATGATTGTATTATTTGTGCACATTGCTGATGATATTCAGGTACTTGATAGTTTAATCAGCTGTTTTTTGCTCTATGAGTTGAGAAAAAGTTCATTTGTTCTTTCTCAGATTGTTTCTGGTTTTGTGAGTTAATTTGATAGTATTGTTTGTGCCCATTTCTGATATTAAGGTGATTGAAAGTTTAATCGACTGTTTTTGCTCTGGATAACAAATAGTTCAAAAAAATTTCAGTTTATTGATTGTTCATGGGTTTTGATGGAAGCTGAGAAAGTTAATTTGATAGCATTGTTTGTGCCAATTGCTGCTAAAGAGCTAATTGATTTGATTTTAATCAACTTTTTTTAGCTCTGTGGGTCAACAAAAAGTTCATGTTGACCTTGAGGGTTGTTCTCATTGCTACTAATAATGTAATTGATAGTTAAATAAACCATTTTTGCTCTTTGTCTCATAAGTAAAGCTTATCTTTTTTTCTTTTTCGTTTTTCAGTTAATAGATTGATTATACACTTCTGATACTGCAGTTCTATGAGTTTTTGCTCTTTGGATTCTAAGAAGTAAATTAAATATGTTTATGCTTTCTACACACACATTTTCTCAGTTTAGTTTATTGTTGAGTCACTTGTGATAATGCACTTCTCTGAGTTTAATAGTTTGTTTTTAGCTGCTTGGATGCTGAGAACGTTATTTTCATATTGTGTTTGTTTGTGCTGTATGTTCCAACAAAAGATTTTATGTTATTCTTTTCTCACTTTATTTGATTGCTAGGCACTTGTGATAATACACTTCTTTAAGCTTGGTAGTTTGAATTTGCTGTTTGGATGCTGAAATTTGAGTTGATACTCTGCAATTCCGCATTGTATTTGTTTGGACATTGAGGGTGGGTCTTGTGCAACTGTAAGGTTGTTGTCGGGTTTGAGTAATGGAAGCATACTCTATGTAAAGAGAGGGGTGACGTTGCTTATATACGACCCTCCCCAATGGGTTGTATTTGTTTGTTTCACCAGCCATAATTACTACCCGTTGTTTAAATTATTTGTCGTTGAATTTGTAAAAGAAACCCTACCATGGCTATTCTTTGTGTTTTTTCAAGTGTTATTCGGTATGAATTTGCCAACGACTTCATGTGCCCGGTCATATTTGATATACAATGCAGTACGATTTTGTATCTTTAAAAGTTCCATTGTAAAATCAATCAATTAGAGTTATATATGAATGCACGGTGACTTGGTATTCTGTTCTTTGATCGGGGAAACCAATATGCTAATGGTTATAAATTTGGTCAAGACTCGATAGGAAGACAATTGTAGTGTTTAAGCTGTTCATGGTTGTTTTGACTTACTGATCTGCTATATACTAGTTTTGATGGTTATCGTTCTTTTATTTTTTTCCTAGTTGCTCGTCCTGTCGTGGGTATATAAGGGAAACCGATACGGTAATGGTCATAAATTTGGTCAAGATTCAAGAGAAAGAAGGTTTTAGTGTATAAACTGCACATGGTTGCTTTGGGTGACCGATCTTTGACATACTAGTTTCGATGGTTATTGTTCTGTGAAAAAATTCCTAGTTGCTCGTCCTATATTGGGTGTATAAGGGAAACCGATATGCTAATGGTCATAAATTTGGTCAAGACTCGAGAAAGAAGGTTTTAGTGTATAAACTGCACACGGTTGCTTTGGCTGACCGATCTTTGACACTAGTTTTGATGGTTATCGTTCTTTAAAAAAAAATTCCCAGTTGCTCGTCCTGTAGTGGGTATATAAGGGAAACCGACATGCTTAATGGTCATAAATTTGGTCAAGACTCGAGAGAAAGAAGGTTTTGGTGTATAAACTGCACATTGTTGCTTTGGCTGACCGATCTTCGATATGCTAGTTTTGATGATTATTGTTCTTTAAACATTTTCCTAGTCGCTCGTCTTGTTGTCGGTATAGATGGTTTGTTGCTTTATGACCTTACTAACCATTCTACCTTCGGATCTAACTGCAGATATTTAGATTAGTACCAATTGTTGGAGGGTCACAACACGCTGATGAGGAAGAACCTCCGGTGTTGGACGAGGGTGAAGTTTCTGTGGAACAAAAGGCCAAAAAAATGAGAGATCTCACTAACCGCTACGGAACAAAGAAGGCTATAACCCAGGTATGTCTCTACATAACTTTTGAGTTATCAGTAGCAAATATCGCGTCTTCTTATTTCTGATTTCACGCACATCTCCGTAAGTGGCTAATTGATTGAGAATTATTCCGGTCTTGTAAAAGAATTCATATGTTATATCGGTCTAGACATCAAATTTTGTTCGTGGTTATACGAATCGTGAACGTTTTGGTGCATGAAACAAAATCCAAATTGTGGAATGTTAGGGGAGTAGGAACGCTGAACGGTAGGGGTAGACTTCTTCGAAACAACATTTTTTTTTTGTAAAATATTTCTTATAAAACATAGGTAAAAGACCCAATTTGGTCCGTGAACTTTTTTTAACCCAAAATTGTCTGTGAAAATTCGTGTTTGGACCCAATTTGGTCCCTGAATAGAACCCTATAACAACCAGAACCCAAAATTTCACATTTTGAAACGACAACGTTTGATGATTTAGAACCTCCGTTCCGGAATCCGAATCACTACTTAAATAGCGATTTCTGGTAGCTATGATTTTGTTTAAACTTGTTCGGCTTTTGTTGGATGTATTTGCATAACGTAGAGATTTTCTTGTTGCAGGCGAAAAAAATGCAAGCGCTGTATCAACAAGAAGATCCGAATAGTCAGGGACTTTTCGATAAGCAAATCAAGGAAGACGCTATCGACAAGGAAGCTCTTGAAAGTACTGAAGCTCATGTTACTCGTAATATTCCTCCATACGACACATCTGCCACGACACCCCAGGAGGCTTATCCTCTGGACAAGATTATCCCGGAGGCAGAGAAGCGGTACCTTCAAGATATGCTTTACGTACGGGACCGAGAATCGTCTAATGCCTGGCCGCTTTTTGTTCGCAACAGACTTCATAAATTGGACGAAATTCAGGTAAGATCCGTGTTTGGTATATATCGATTATTTGATTTGCAAGAAAAGGTTTGGTTCCAATTTAGTTTTGTTACAACGGTCATCATATTATATACGAAACTGGCTGTGTTGATATGACACGAACACGACCCAACACATTGTGCATAATAGAACCAGCGCGTTTGACACATATTATGATAAGTTTACAATTATACTCTTAAGTGTGCGGCGCGTCATAACACGGCTAATTAATCGTTCTTCGTGCATGTGTGTTTTGGAGGCTCAACACGTACACGGCACGATTACAAAATGTGTTGACCCCGAACACGATAACTTTGTGTCAACAGTCTCGTGTTACGGCAGTTATATTTGTGAATCTGTGAAACGACTTCTTTGCCCTTACACACACGCATATCATACCATTGATTATCGTTTTTCTTCTTCTTTGGTGTCTATAACCCCTAACCAATGCCATGACCGTCCCTACTTTTGCAGGACAAGGATGAGAAGAAGAACCTCGCGTCCATATTCTCATACATCAATCATCTCTTAAAATTCAAGGACAAGCATTCAATGGACGGCGTGTCCTCAACGAAGGATCACATATTCCCGACCATACTATCCATGAAATTCTCGTCCATGTTCACCGCCTCCGAATCCAAAAGGCTCCCCGTCGAGAAAGTCGACCTACTAATCAGCTACGTCCTTGTTCTGGCCCTACACGCAGACGGGTTCCGTACCGATCCAGCCGATATAGCCAAAGATCTGAGAATGAGCCCTGTGAAACTGAGGTCACATCTTGAGATTTTGGGGTGCAAGCTCAAAGCTGAGAACAAAATTATGTATGCAAAACTTACTGCTCCTCTCCAGTTCCCAGGTCTCAGCCGGAAGCGGCGCCGTGGGCGGTGAGTGGTGGTTTTTCTAGGGTTTAAAGTGAGGTTTTGAGAGATGGGTTTTGGATTCTGAATATTGTGGACTGGTTAATTTTGAATGAACCTTGATTTTGGTTTCTTGTGTTGTAAGTTAGGGTTTTGTGTTGCTCTATGTTTTCTAATATATAGTTTGCTATTACAGTGTTTAGAGACTGAAATGCACTTTTAGATGTTTTGGAAATGTTGTGCAAGTGTCAAGCTCATGAGTCAAATATTAGGGTCGTGTTTGGGTTGAAGAAATTCTAACTCTAACCCAGCTCTATAGGGTTTTCGGGTTAGGATTAAATATCGGGCTTAGACACATTGTTTCTTGAGACTCTAACACGCAATAGCCGAGCAAAGACGGACATCCTTCATTAGAATTGTCAAGGGGGTGAGTGTTGTGCCATCAAAGACAATTCGGGAGGCGGTTTCATGGATCAAGGAATCGGGATGGAGAAGGGGTGGTATGGGGAGTTCGGGCTTTCCCACCGGTGGGAAGTGGTTGCTGTGGGGATTGTTTACGGCATGTCATGGTCTAGTTTTAGAGGTGGCGTGAGTCGAAAAGTATCAGTGGATTGACGGCCATAGTTATCCAACTCTACCATACTGGGGGATAGATTATTTGATATGGTTATGGGCTTCTGTGTCCTTATAGTACGTGGTATCAGTCTCAGCGAGTTGCTGACCGTGTGTGCAAACTTGGATTATAAGATAGTCAAGATTTCTAGTTGTACTCTGTAATATGTTGATCAGTTTAATGAATTCAGTTTCATTTTTCAAGTTGAAAAAATCAAACTTAAACCTAATTACTTTCGGGTTGGGTTAAGGTTCCATCTTACCGGCTCTAATCTTGTATGTCTTCAATATTGTAAAAAAAACGTTTGCACAAAATGATGTATTAATTAATAAAATATAATGCATAAATTATTTTATTGATAACTTGATCGAATCAGAGCACGTCAATGTTGTGTAATGTTAGGTGCCTTCAAATTCAATTTTAAAAAATGAATATACCAGATACGATTCGACACACATTGGCATTGTAATTCAATTTTTGACCACCGCCCACTTGGTCGAGTGGTAACACAATTTCGGTGCAGACTTGAGGATTCGGTTTCGAGAACCCTCTTGGGCGTGGTATGGGATCGGGTTATAGAATAGTTGTGTGAGTTTGAGGTTTATTTGTATCATATTATAAAATAAAATAATCCTTTTTCGAAAGAAATATTGAGAAAATTTTAATTACGAATTTGGGTCAAATTGATTAGAGACCCATATTGTTCACTAGTCGAGTAGCGATCAACCGAGTTAGGTTCAGTCTGAAAACTCATATGTACATTGACCCGTTATCGCAAACTCCTAAAATATAATCCACTTTTGCGGGTTAAGGTCTCATAAAATGAATCCATCAATTTTCGAGTTTGATCAAATTTGTAATAAGCACGACACTACATGAAAATATCGTTTCCCGAAAGAGAAATAAACTCGAAAACCCTAAAACTAGCTTCTTTCTCAATCCAAACCTATTCAACCACAAAATTTACATAAACCATAACAACTTTCTAATAAACTTTCCATATATAGAACATAACTAGTTTCTTTCTCAATCCAAACCTATTCGACCGCAAAATTTACATAAACCATAACAACTTTCGAATAAACTTTCAATAAACTTTCCATATATAGAACATACTTCTTTCTATTCTCGTACCCAACATCAAGTCCATGAACAAAAAATACGATATGGACAAGGTAGTAATTAAATGTATAGCACTTTCGTAATGTATAGATTACGTTCTTCGAGTGTACCTTTGATTATTACGATTTGCTCTTGAACTTCCTTTGCGCTTTCAAGTCCACCACGATCACCGAGATATTGTCTTTGCTTCCCTTTTGGAGGGCGAGCATCATAAGGTAGTCTGCGGCCGCCTGGGCCGCAGGGTCAATGCCTGTGCCCCTCTCGGGAAGAGATGCAACCCCGTTCTTTTTGTGCCATAGCAAAATCCGCCTCCGCGCAACCTCACAAGCCTCCTCGTTGCTCATTACGTCCCACAACCCGTCAGTGGCTATGATAAGGCACTCGTCTTCTCTTGCTCGGGGAACAAACATGACTTCGGGATGTGGGATGATCCACGGCTTCAAAAATTTGTCACCTGTAATATACAACAAGAATGTAAAGGTTGTTCGTGCACGTAAAAAGTTAACGCTTACTTGGGTACTTGTAGAATATTCTCTAATTACTTGATAGGAATAACATTTTGATCGGTTTATATAAGATCGGAGATACGCTATCACAATTTCTAGATATCATGTAGTAGGAAAACCTACGTTTATGTCAATAGGAGAAATTAGTTTCATTTCCCGATAGAATCTTCTTCTAACTCCTCTCCACTCGTAAAATACACATCCGTGCCACCAATGTGCGTATATTAAGAGTAGAGGTGGTGATTTCGGGTTTCAGTTTTCAAGCATAAAATGTGTGAATTCATGTGGGTTTGCCCGATTCAACCCAAAAGTTGGTCGGGTCGGGTTGGATTTAGGTGACCACAGATTCGAGTCCAAATTGTCGGCTTTAATCGGGAGAGTAAAATGGTTATAAAGGGGTTATGGAATCACATTGAATCGTTAACCTACCGATTGATCTCGACATTGCAAGAACGCCAAAAACACGGTGTCCGTTCCATTGAATGACCTTGCCACCGGATTCCTCAATCCTTGCATATTCGTCTTCTCGGTCGGGCTGAAAAAAGAAAACAGGAAAAGTTAAGTTTCCGAAAATAGTCACTTTTTAAGACGCATAAACATAAAAACGCATCCCTTACTTTGTGATCAACCGACAATGCCACGGCTTCTTTCCCACGACATAGCACTGCCCGTGAATCGCCACAATTGGCAACTATAATATGTGACGAACAAACTAATGCAACAACAGCCGTGGACCCGACTGTTTCGGGAGCGACAGGTTGGCTAACTTTTCCTCCGATCTCATCATCAACTTTGAGAAAGCAATTAGTGAAAGCTCTCTCCCATTGTTTCTGTTGACTTTCTGTCGTGTTTTCGTCTTTGACGGACCCAATCTCCTCGGCCAAGGCAAAGTGCAAGCGCTCGCTACAATAGTTAGCGACCTGCATTTGAGGGATCCTTCAGAACTCGGGAATTGAAGACTCGTTTGTATGAAATAACAAATGTTCCGAGACCATAGACCAGATTCAAACAGTAAGGTAAATAAAAGGTTCATCGACAATTTGTGTGCACGTGTTGTGTTCGTCCCGTGATAAAAGGTCAACCACGGGTTGAGTTACACGAACACAACCATTTTATGACATCACACGCTCAACAAGTTTTAAATGAGTCTAGATTTACCCAACCCGGCATATCAGACTAAGTTAATTTGTATGGGTCATCATTGACACGAGACGTTTTAAAATTTACTATTTTATCCTTCAAATGAGTCACTAAATGGGCTGCACGACCCGTTTAATGAAACGGATTACATGACATGTTTAATTGGACGGGTTAGCCGGGTCAAGCGTGTTGAATCACGGGCCATGACCCAAATTGTACTTCACACCAGAAATCAGTTACGGGTCATCAATTCTGTAGACACTAATTCATGGGAAAGCACGAATATGAATATGAATATGAATATGTACATGTGTATGTATATGGAAAACAAAGTACCTGAGAGCCTCCGTGGCCATCGTAAACGCCGAAGAAATGACCGGTTAAGTGGGTCAAACTTTGGCTCATTTCTTCGGTAACATAATCGCCAGTAAGCATATGGATCGGGATTTGGACAGACCGTGGCACAGCAGCAACGGCATCTTCCATTTCGGGTCGTTTTCCGCAAATAGACACGGAGCCCCATAGCGGTAAACAATCGGGCTTAAAAACACTCCGGCCGCCACCTCTACCAAGACCATTCTCACGAGGTAAGCGCAAAACCACCGTAGAAGTTGTAAAACCCGACCCGTTAGAGAGATTTGAATCCGAGCTCACCGCAGCAATCACGAGTTCTGCCTTAGGAACATGTTTAACGGTCGATTCCCCCAAAATAATTGCCTGAGCAAGAAGTTGGCTACTTTCGGCTTTCCCAATCTCTGAAGAAACCGGCAAGCTCACTTGAGATGTCGCTTTCAAAACTATCAGCTCCTCGGTAATAACTCCGTTAGTATCTTCCCCAAACGACAAAACTTCATCTTCCTCGCTTTCAGTGGTTGACTTGTCCCCTACACACATCGCCTTAATTGGATCCGACAACAAGGTTGATGAATCTGTTACTAGCTTAAGCCGAGTGATTTCCACATGAGTCGCAATTCCCGAGCTATCGCACACGGTGCTACCTACGCTAAGCGTCACTGCAACTGCCGGAGACATATCTTCCATCAAATGATTCATATCCCCTATCATGTACCGTTAGCTCCCAATCTATTCAAACTCAAACGTCTATCGTTTTCTAATACAACCCACAATGCGGATTACGGCACCAATATCAAATTGAAGATACTTATAAGGATAAGCAAAAACCGAAAACGGGTTCTCAAAACTCCATCATTTCCTCACTTCCAATTGTCAATGAGCCCCCAATCTTTTGGCCACAACGGATACAACAAAACTCAAATGATTGAAATCGCCTATCGTGTACCGTTAGCTTTCGATCTATTCAAACTGAAACGTCTATTGTCATCTAACCCGACCAATCTCCCAATAGCAACAGACTCGGTCACTTCCAAATCAGAAAACACGACAACTCGCCAATCTTTTGGCAACGGATACAACCCACAATGCGGACTACGACACCAATACCAAATTCAAGATACTTATAAGCATAACATAAGCAAAAACCGAAAACGGGTTCTCATACCAATAACCCACCAATCTTTTGGAAACAGCGGATACAATCAACAATACAGATTACAACACCAATATCAAATTCGATAACTTATGAACTAAACATAAGCAGAAATCGAAAATGGGTTCTCAAAACTCTATCGTTTCCTCACCCCCTTCACCTATAATTGGCAACGAGCTTAGGCATCAACAATTCCAGATCAGACGATATCGAAGACCCACAAATCTTTTGACAACAACGGATACAACCCAGAATATCGATTACAACGCCAGCACCAAATTGAAGATACTTATGAGTGAAACGTAAGCAGAAACCGAAAATGGGTTCACACTTCCAGATCAGAAAATACCAATGACCCACCAATCTTTTGGCAAACCTCGACACAACCCACAATAAGGATTACAACGCCAATATCGAATTCAAGATACTTACGAGCTAAATATAAGCAGAAACCGAAAATGGGTTCTCAGATCAGCTGTTGAATAATTGATCTTGCCTTCAACGTAACCAAACTTCTCTCAAAGCTGCATCGGAATCGAGCTCTTCCCTCTGAGACAAAGAAACACCAAAAAATACCAACCCTTAAACACATTAAACACACATGGAATTATCAAAACCATAGCCTTATCTATAAACCCAAAAAGAAAAAGCAAAAGCAAAAGCAAGTCATGAAAAAGAACCTAGGAAAAAGCAAAACCACCCCTAACAATCTCATGAAAGCCCTAAAAAGTTGGAAACTTTATCACATAAACTTGGATATTTCCTGGATCTGAGGCAAACCCACCTCAGCCCCTCTGTTTTTAACACATGGGTCTCTCTTCCTTACCCTTCTTCTCCTTCAACTTGTTCCATTACAACAAACCCTAATCCCCAAATATTCAAAATTAAAAACAAGAACACAAACCTAGACTCCTAATATCCAAAAAAAAAAAAACTTAACAGCATAATAATTGATCTTGGCTACCTCCAAACAATGAAATTAAATCCATCAAAAATCTTAAGAAACAACAGCCATTGATGGGTTCTTGAGTTCTTACCTGTTCTCCCCAGGAAATATGGTCAGAGAAGCCTCTCTCACATGGAGTTTTCTGGGAGCTCTCTTGAGGAAGGAGAGAGAGAGAGAGAGAGAGAGAGAGAGAGAGAGAGAGGGGAGAGAGAGATAAAGAACTTTTATTTTGGTGTGGAGATGCCAAAATTTCATTGGACACGTATGCATGTTAGTTTCTTGCACCATTGAATGCTACTTCTAAAAAAATCAATTTTTAGAGAGAGAAAGAGATGTGTTGACAGACAGGTGTCCTGTGACTGAAAACTTTGAACACACTATCATAGGATACAATCATTGAACAAACAATCTTAGATTCTATAGATTTTCAGATGAAAAATACTCCAAATTTTGTTCTATTTTTTTTTTTGGGGGAGAAGATGATACTACAAATGGCTGAAAAGTTTGAACACACTGTCATAGGATACAATCATTGAACAAACAATCTTAGATTCTTAGTTTTTCAATGAAAAATACTCCCAAATTTTGAATTTTTTTTTTCCGGTGTTAACCATGGCTGTCTTGAGTGGGCCCACACCATGGCAGTTGGCACCTTTAAGGTGTTCTACCACACCCAAACTAATCTCACTCGCCTTATTGTCAGTGCACTAAGCATTAGGTGGTTGGCCAAAGAGTTTTTTCCATTCACAAGAAAAAACACTCAACTTCTTGCTTAAGGGGCGAAGTGCTGAACCAACTATGCCAACCCACTTGGTTGATTTTTTTTTTCTTTTGGAGAAGATGATACATTGATTTCATTCAATTTCTTTCTTGAGATCTTAGGTTCAAGCATTAGTGTTTTGTACATTTATCATAATGGCTTGAGCTTCCACTACTAATAGGTAAACTTTATTAGTAGAGTTTGACTTTCACCATTACATTTTTCTCATTCAATTTATATTTTTTCAACGTGGGACTTTAGTCATTACTTCAACACTCCCCTCACGTGCGAGCTTCACAAGTTTCTTTAATCGATAAGCTCGACACGTACACAATCGTGGGCTTTTTAAATTGGCACTTCCTTTCACGTTTAGGTATTCATCTTCTACATGTGGGCTGGACTACTTTTTGGGTCAGGACCTGGATCAAAACCAGCTTTGATACTATGTTAAATTGCAATAATGAGCTAAACATAATGGTTTGGGCTTCACATGCTAAAAAGTCAACCTTGTAAACCCCACCATTATATTTAGTTCATTATCTTTATAATTTTCCAATACGGGATATCACCACTTCAACATGCCTTCGATCGGGTGTAACCGATTTTTAGGTGTCACGTCAGTATTATAGATGCATCATCACGACAGTCTAATACATTCTCCACGTGTACATGTCATGTCTAACAAAACGTTGCGTTTTATTATTTATTTATTTTGTATCACATACAGCCAAAACGATGTCGTTTAGCGATAAATGATCAAATAAGGAAACAATATAATGATGGCACCTGAAAATTGGTTACAACCGTTTAAATATGTTTAATTAATAATAAATAAAAGGGTAATTGCACATGACCACCATGTACTTTACACATGCCATTTTTTGACGGAGGGGCCTTTCCGTCACAAAATATTTCAATTTTAACAGAATATTTCATTTTTGATCACGTGTCATGCACATGACCTAAAATAAATCAAAATCAAAATCAACAAAAAACAACCAAAAACAACAAAAAATCAACAAACTTGCGCTCGAGTTTGTTGATTTTTGGTTTGATTTTAGGTCATGTGCATGACTCATGATCAAAAATGGAATATTCTATTAAAAATGGAATATTATATTAAAAATAGAATATTATGTGACGGAGATGTCCTTCCGTCAAAAAATGGCATAGTACATGACAGCCGAAAGTTAAAAAAAAATATAGTATACATGCACAAAACGTGTAAAGTAAATAGTGGTCATGTGCGATTATCCCTAAATATAAAAATTTACACAACTCAATTAGGGGCTAAACGACACCGTATATTCGTATTAAACTAATCAGAAAGTGTCTCGCTCTCGCACAGTCATTGAAGAATCACGTGGCGGAACCGAAAACGACGTCGTCTAGTTTGACTCACTCGTCGTTCCATTTTCGAAGCGTTTCTAGAATCCTCCTCCACCGAACTCAGTCTTCACAAAAACCACACACCTCTCTCTCTCTCGCTCAAACCCTAACCCTAGAATTCATCGATCGATCGACCATGGAATCGAACACGAAACGCTCCGATAAACGGATCTACAATCCCTACCAAGATCTCCAAGGCCCCTACAAGGCCATATACGAGCTCCCGACCTCGCCGGAGTTCCTCTTCGCCGAAGAATCGGCCAAGCAGCGCCGATCCTGGGGCGAGAACCTCACCTTCTACACCGGCTGCGCGTATCTCGCCGGATCCGTCACCGGCGGCGCCGTTGGTTTCGTCTCCGGCGTCCGATCCATGGAGGCTGGCGACACCATGAAGCTCCGCGCGAATCGGATACTCAACGCTTCGGGACACTCCGGTAGGGTTTGGGGGAACCGAGTCGGGGTTATCGGCTTGATCTACGCCGGAATGGAGAGCGCCGTCGTGAGCGCTACCGATAGGGATGATGTTTGGAGCAGCGTGGCGGCTGGTTTGGCTACTGGAGCTGTGTACAGAGCTGCGAACGGAGTGAGATCGGCGGCGGTGGCCGGAGCTCTCGGAGGGATGGCGGCGGCTCTCGGGGTGTCCGGGAAGCAGTTGTTGAAACGATACGCGCCGATTTGAGGTTGTGTTTCTCTTTCTCTGATTTTTTGAATCGGTTTCAGTTTTGATGATCTGTGGAATCAGATAGGAATATTGAAATTATTGGATTGTTGATAAATTTGGCATGAGAAAGTACATGCTCTTGATATGATATGATATTCATTTGCAATATAATTATATTGTAATTTGTCGACAATTGTTACGATATGTGATCTTGAATAATTAGTTCAATGCTCTTTGATGTACATAGAATGAGTTCCATATTCATTTTTGTTAGAATTATATTGTAATATGTCATCAATTGCGAGCAATTCATGCCTCAACACACTATACTACACGAAATAAGCTTGTTCGGTCTCACTAATTTTGTATTCGTGTTTATGTGGTTGGGGTACCAAACACACATAATAATTGAGTCTTGTTTGTGTCGAGCCTCGAAAACATACTCATGTTGTGAGACCCCTAATATGCACTCTTATGGGCTGTACTAGAAATTAATCCTTTAGACCTCTAACTAGTGTTATTGTTTATTTGATTCTTTTTGTGTGTTAGTTAACATAGTTATGTTAAATATGTGATATTGAATTAATTTGGGCCGCGCTGTGCCCAGCGTGTTGGTCTTGTCATGCGAAATGTGTTGTGTCGTGTTGTGTCAACCCGGCTCATTTAGTTAAATGGGTTAGTGTTTGTGTTCACGATTACTAATTGTGTAGTGTTCATGCTGGTTCATTTAGCTCATGTTCAACCTTATGCATTGACACAAACATGGCACGCATGCACGAATTGTCAGCTTTATTTGTGATCTTGAATAATTAGTTCAATCCTCTCCGATGTACATAGAATGCGTTCCATAATCATTTTCATTATAATTATATTGTAATTTGTCATCAATTGTGAGCAATTCATGCCTCAACGCACTAAACGACAAGAAATATGCTTGTTCGGGCTCACTAATTTTGTATTTGTGTTTATGTTGTTGGAGGACCAAACACATTTAATAATTGTGTTGAGCTTGTGAGACACCTAACAAGCACACTTAGGGGTTGTACTGGTAAATTAATTCTCGAAAACTCTAGCTGCATTATAGTTTATATGATTCTTTTTGTGTGTTAGTTAACATAGTTATTTTTTTATTTTATTTTTTTTTTGAAAGTAAACGGCAGTTTCATTAAGAGCGAAATGTGCCTAGCGTGTTGGTCTTGTCATGCGAAATGTGTTGTGTTCGTGTAATGTGTTCATAAACGTGTTAGTGTTTGTGTTCACGATTGGTAAAAGTGCCGTGTTGGCCCATTTAGTATACGGTCAACCTTCAACACGACTCGAACACAGCACGCATAAAGGAATTGTCAGCTCTATGTGTGATCTTGAGTAATTAGTTTAATGTGCCTTAATGTAAATGGAATGAGTTCCATCTCTTTGATGTTCAAGCATGAGTCTCATACAATAAGTCAATAATGGACCAATAAGTTCGAGAAGAATAAGAATGTGTCGTGTACGCTACCGCTTTAGTGTTGGAGTCGATGTGAGAGGAAGTTAGAATCATGATAGAAGAGTATTTGTATTCCGTCAAAATGGTTGTTAGCTGTTAGAGCCAGTCGCACTCTGTTTTGCCGTAGTCATTGAAATGATTTTAGGCATTCTGTTGATGAAGTTATTTTGTTTTTCCCATGAAATTTTATTGATGAACGTGTTGATGCATGAAGGTTTTCTTATGAGAAAGTAAGTACATGCTTTATTGCTTTTTTTACGAGCGTCATTATGTATATAAATATATTGTCTAAGTAATGTAGATGTAATTGGGCTTCTAGTGACTTTGATATGAGTGGTATAGTTCTATATCATTGTTAGATGTTGTGTGTAATGCATCGGTTTCTACTTTGTCCCCCGAACCCTATTTCAATGTTTTAAGTCTAACTTATCAGCATTGTTGTTTGATCCTGATTGTTTGTTTGTACGTCATCACATGCTCTGATCCTTATTTGTATTGTCGTCGTGTGACTACAAGTAGTTGTTTGTATTGGTAGATGGGGTTCATGATAGTATTGGATTTAGGTTACATTTTTTTTTTCCGAGTAATTTGGTGACAACCGATTTGACTTTAGATGTATAATTGTCCTCAAATGAATTTATTTAGGCATGGTGGTTTGATTCTGCACTGCATCGTTTGCTTAATTTGTTTGTATATTCTCGAAGACATAGAAATTGAATTGGCTTGTGTAATTTATTGAATTTTGGATTTATTGGTCTGGTTTGTTATCTTTCTTGTTTCAGTTCGGATTTTGGATTGAAACATGAGATTAGATCCGATATGATCTGATAATGTTGGATTTTTTTTTTTTTTTATAGATCGGATGGGATAAAATTCGTATTTTTAATGTAAAATGAGCAAATTTTTCCCAGTATTGGATTTCTGCTGCTCTAGTCATTGTGAATTATGTATTTTGGTCGAATGGGCTTGAGCCTATTGGACAATAATGATTTTACCCAAATGGGTTGTGATGATCAAAATTTCTTTAATGATGGGTTGTTAATCCAATAATCGGTCGGGTTTAACATATTTATAATCGTGTTATATTTTGTATTATATTGATGGGTAAAATGTATATTGGTTGACTGATACAAAGTTATATCAGTTGCAATTTAACAAACTAATGAGGTGATGACACCTCATTTAAAATCACTTATAACCACCCATGTGAATTTGGGGGAGTGGAGCGACCCGTCTGGATCCATGATTTTAAATGAGGTGTCACCATCTTATTAGTGCAACTGATATAACTTTATATCAGTCAACTGATATACA
>JAYMTK010001453.1:0-16348 GCA_036897405.1 Pelargonium myrrhifolium | reverse complement strand
TCTCTAGATAAATGGCTATATATGGGACCTCCTAGAAATATAGCTCTCAGACCTAGCCCAGAACCGAATTCGCCCCCAACATAATCACTCTCCCTCCGGCCGGGTCTTAAGACTCGGGTTTACCATGTCCTCTTCGTCTGTCATCTCCTCTTCTGAAACACCCTCCATATCTTCAGGCGCCGAGCTATCCGGCGACCCTGCCCGAGCTCGCTTCTGATTGACTAGAGGCGTACCAGTTCGATTCTCCAAGGCTTCCAACTGTTTGGTTCCTACAACTGTATCAGCGCCCTTAATCACTGCCTGCCCCGGAGTCATCCATTCCTCCCCCCGCAACCACTTATCAGTATAAACATATATTGTCCTCCTATCTGGAGCTCGAATATACACCCCAAAAGGTTGTTCCACCTCGGTCAACCCCAGGTCATAACGAACTCTACAAATTTTTTCTTCATGGCCAATGATCTCGCAAACGAAACGAAATTGAGGAAGATGCTCATATCTGAAGTTGACCTATGTCCAATCCCCTCTCAATGGTCTCACCTTTGTTCTTCTTCAGATCGGAACTCGGATATCAACAACAATTCTTACCATGGTATAAATTATTCTACCACCAGGGCCCCTTGGTTTGTCAAAAGCAACGAACCTCCCTACTATGGCAGCAATCTGTCTCAACCCCGAGTCTGTGTTACATGATTCTGGAAGATCATGAAATTGCACCCACATTTGAATCCACCAAAGCCCAACAATTTCTGCTCGATCCCCAGGTTCCAAGATTTTGCACAGAAGCGCTCGATACCCAAACATCCAGGGGTCTCCATCAATAACCCTCTTTGCATCCCATTCATGATAAAATTCAAACAAAAACCTTTGTTCCCCTCCTTTCGTCGCCTCCACTGACAATTCAAACGAATTTAGCCCCTTGACCGGTCTCTAAGGGGACGCCATACGAGCCTGCATAGCCTAGAAAGTGATGGCCGAATCAGTTAGAAACTGGCCAAAAATCTGCCAAATCGTCCGCTGCATCGCTGATACTGGCGCCGTCGGAATATGTTCACTCGCAAAATCCACCCCTCCTCTTCCTCCTCCTGAATCCATAACACCTCTAGCCCTGCTGCCACCACTTCCTGGGCAGCAACCTGTTGTTGCTGTCTCCGCTCTTCGTTCCCATCTTCCACACCTACTCCATCCAGCCCAACAACGAGATCCGTCATCTCACGATCTACACAACACTAATACCCAGTCCAAAAAGCCTACCACTACCCCACACAATCCTTCCTTGACTTATGCGGCCACCACTCGGGAACCACCAGTGCCAGATTTAGGGCCCTAAGCCGCCGAAACCCTAGCTTCCTTCTCCAAACCCTAAAACTTCTCTAAACTTCCCTAAACCTATACGCCTTTTGTCAACACCCAAAATATTTTTTTTAGAGGGATTATAAATTTGTTAATTAACTCAACTAAAAATTTATATCGATTGAAATCAACAAATAGTAAAGATAAAAAAATTTGGAGACTGAAATTCTTGGATCATAATTAGACAGACTTATGTTTCTGTCTATGCCGTTTCTCAAAACTTTATTAAAAACATAAAACAAATTCACAACTTCAATCTCAAATATTTGAGTTAATTGGTAGTATGATTTTTCTAATAAAGTTGAGATTATAATTTATATATATAATTTTAAGTAATATGCCCACTCTGATCCTACATGTTAGTTCCGCTGCAGGGTGAGCTGTATGAATCAATACCAGTAAAAAGAAAGAAAATAAAGAAGCGTGTGAAGTTAAAAGTGTGAGTTAGGGTGTGCCTATAAGTAGTCACTCTCACTACCAATACCAACAAATTATTATTGCTACACTTTCTTTTACTCTGCAAAATCTTTGATATTTTTCATAACACATTTTTTTTTGAAGAAGATGGGAACAGCAACTTTCGTAGACATCATCTTGGCTATCATCTTGCCACCACTCGGTGTCTTCCTCAAATTCGGATGCCAGGTATATATATATGTCTCTCCTCAGCTCCATCTCTTAATTATTTTGATTATATATATGTTGTGTCTTAACCATGTATGTATGTATTCGTTAATTTTCAGGTTGAATTCTGGATTTGTCTAGTCCTTACGTTGTTCGGATATCTTCCCGGAATCATATATGCAGTCTATGCCATCACCAAGTGATTTTATTCTACGTACTTCAGTACTTTGCATATTTGTAAGCTTAATTACCTCCAATCTCTCTCTCTCTCTCTCAACTGGTTCATAATTATGATATATGTTGATAATGTTTTCTTTTCTGGGCAGGTGAAGCTACCAATTTAATTATGTGATAGTGAGTGATCCAACTGTGAAGCCTAGCTAGCTAGGGCATGCATGGATGTATTACAAGTCGTTTGATTTTCATTTTCTGTACAACTCTTTGTTTGAACAGTACCTGGTGTTTTTTATATGTATCATTCTTGTTTGTAATATTAACTAGTTTTTATTTGTTTTAGAGATGTCATCAGATCAATAAATTATTTTTCAACTCAACTCAACTCATGAGTAATTAATTATTCTTGAATCCCACAAAATGAAGTGTGTGAGATGCAAATTTGGTCTACCTTGCAATTCTAATGTGAGATGCAAATATACACACAAAAGATAATTTAGCAAAAACAGTTTGCCACAAAAATTCCCATATTTAGAGGAGCTAGCTAATGTCTATGACATTTTTCTAACTTTCTTGTATCCATTGATTGGGATGTTTGCATGAAAGCTAAGGCAGAGCACAATAATTGGAGCATTTTTAGATGCTTATTATAAAATAGAGTGAAATTAAGCCAAAAATGCAAAACAAAACAAAATAGGAAGATACCCACCATCTTACCTAAAGGCATTCATAACATCCATTATTGTTATTATATATTCTCTAACTTTAATCACAGCATATCATATCATATCAAATCTCTTTTCCTATCCCATTCACCAACTATATACTTTGCATTTCCCTTTCAAGTAAAAACCCCACCATATATAAAACCATGACCATTGGTATACAATAGAAATTAAATTGAACACATAATAATAATAATAATAATAATAATTATATTTATGAAACTTCACACTAATACAATAAGAGTCTCATGCACTATATATGCAGTGAACCTTAAAGCTCAAGTATACACAGTCACACATGGTGATTGATGCCAAGAAATTTGACAAAATAATATCTCCATCCGTCAGTCAACGCTTGCAATATATAATAATCTGAAATCGACTACTTTTTATCGTATTTATCACTATATATAGCTAGCATAAATTTACTGTATTAATTCTTATCCATCTCTATCTGAAATTAACCATTAATTTAACTTTGAGTACATAAGAGAGCCATGAACCTTCTTCAAGAATTGACTTCTATAAACAAATTTGCACAGTTACCAAAGTAATCTAAATACCAATAACTAACAAAATGATCATTTGAAGCAAAATTTAAAAAGAATAAACAAGAAAACAAAATTCGTTGAGCTATAGCTCTTGTTGTTTCAAGAACTCAAGATGTGTGAATGTAATTACTGGCCATACCAATAAAGTATGAAATAAAACTAGGCTTAATGTCGCAAAATTTAGATCTATGTCACGTGTATGTGCATGCTATTAACAGGCAAAAAATAAAAAATCTCATTAACTTGCTAATTATAATATAACTAATTGGGAGAATTTGATTGCACAAAGTGAGGTGAGGTGTCCGTAAAGAGTGTTTGATTGATATTAAATACTAATATTCTATGTTAATCTATGATCATTGCATGTTTGACATCAATTTCTGCCGACCACTTTGTGCACCTACTGTTTTCCTTGTAACTTTATAACATGCATCAACCACAAATTTAGCTATCTTTTAACTAATCTTCCAAAAGAAGTTTGCATGATCAAAGTTAGAATTATTTATGGGCGGGTTACCAGATCATTTATAAAAGTGGGCAATTCAGACCGTTCTTTGCGGGTTGGAGTTTTGTAACTCATGATTCATATTGAGTTATATATCTTTAAACAATATGTGAATTGCGAGTTACATTCGTTTTGACGGATTATACACAATCAGTTCAATATATATGAGTCTTTGCCCAAACTCAATTTAAATTTGAATGAATTTATATTTTTCTTATTAACAAGATTTAAGAAATTGCAAATCATACGAGTGAGTCGTTCAAAAAGATACTTAGACAAAACATTATTAAGAATACGTCACTAACTACATAAAATAGCTTAATCAAACAGTCAAAATCTAATGACGTCCCTTAGAGTTTTAACTGGTTGGGTGGACGAAATATTATCCGTAGATTGGGATAGGTTAGACCGTAGAATGAGCAGTTTAAGTTTGAGCGATTTACTGACGATGCCTATACGTATAGTACTATTAAAATATAACACATTAAAAGTATAAATGAAGACTACAACTCTCATTTTGAGTTTTCAGTTAAGTTGATTCTCTAACATGGTATTCGAGTCTATATGACCCTAAAAACATAGATTCAAATTTTGACACTCCCAAAACAAACGTATAATTTCTCAAAATCTAACTATCATCTTTCTCCTCACTCTCTTCATTCTTGGGGCTTTCTGAGTGATTTTTTTGTTTTTTTTTTTCATTCTTTACTGAACAGTACTCTTATATAAATTAAGATATATATATGTATAAAGTAAGTAGTAGAATGGACCTTGCTGGCAAGGAAAACGAAATCCATTGTTATTTTATGGGAAGCGTACATCTGAATATCTGTTAGTTGGCATTGAGTTGGCTCTGAAATGGGACACCATTTTGCTTTAATTCTACAAAATATCATGGCTGATGTCACATGCATGTTTTAAAGTAATGATTTCTCATTCAATACGTACTGTCGTAAATTCAGGAATCGACATGTCATAGTCAATACTCAGATGGGCATTGAATATGTCAAGTTAGTTTCATGCATGACTCGGAAGCAAGAAATAAGGCTATATGAGTACCAATTTAAAACATAAAATTGCTGTATATAGTGATTGCTCTATTAATGTTGTTTGGTAATCCAAGGTTGTTCGGTTATGTGGATCATATATATGAGAATGGTCTTTAACAAGAGAAGTGAAAATAAATTGGATCATTCAAATGAGATAGGTGTCAATTAAGTGCCATTTTTGTAATAATATATAACAACTTCAACTGAGAGTGACATATATGCTTGTAATTAAACAATATTCATTGATTGGACCTTATATATATATATTGTTGGGTATTTGAAAATGATGAGAAGAAAAGAAAGAAAATTAGAATCCATAAATGAATAGTTGGGAAGCTTTCAGAAGCTGCAGAGTTGACAGTTAGTTGAACATTTGGCATCATATAACTTCATTCCTACCAAATGAAAAGGAACACACACCTACAAAACAGCTCACCATATACATACATATACATTACATGTGCTTAAATAATACAAATACTATTGAAGAGGAAGAAATAATTATTTGAAACTCAGAAGTACCATCCAAATCAAACATTTTTTGTTTAAATGTATATATAATTCTCTCATAAGTCTCATATTCAAGTCTCGTATATCATAGGTGTTTATATTACCGAGCCAAAAAAAAACATCATGAAATGATTAACTTTTCCACCGTGAACTTAAATATCCTTGTTAGAGGTCATTGGTGTAGAAAATATGGAAAATGCCAAGTACGCAAATGCTATTGCATGAAGAAAACGGTTTATGACCATGTTTTAATGATTGTTTAAACATTTTATATAATGCGTGAAAAATACTTGGACATGTATTGAAATATGTACACAATATTTTTTTGTTTTTCTTTCTTTGTGAATCTCCAATAGTTAGAGTTTTTAATGAGTGGTAAGAGGATAGATAATGATTAGCCATATAGCTTAATACCCTCTACAAGTTTTTGTCCTCGAATACTTAGCACTACTATATTGGGTGATACGATGAGAGAGTGGAATTTTTGCTTAGCACAAGGTGCTAAACTTAGCATCTTTACCTTAACACATGTCCTTGGCTTTTTTAACTCCAATACGTAACATTTCTATCAAAAGAGCTTGAAAACATTCTTTAGGAGTAATGATTTCACATGTAAGAATTATGAGATGGGTCAAGAATGATTGATGTGCTCCAACAATCGGAATAGTTGGTCGAAATTGTTTTGATTGAGTAGAGATAGAAGTCAAGAAAACGACAATCTAATTTATCAAAATCTTTCCAAAATCAAATTAAATGATTGTAGCCTTCACTTTCTTCTTTCAAATAACTCATCAATAATCATATATTAACTAACATAACATAATCCAAAATATGTTCACCCTTAATGCATGATGATCAAACTTCACTAATAATCTTCTTTTTTTCTTAATCATGAAGTGCCTACACTTATAAAAAATAAAAAAATAAAAAAAAGCCAACATGAGCCACAAGATGTCCAATACTCGATGCTCTGACCATTGTGTCTCCCGTATTCGTAGAGATAGTTTCTCTTACACGAATAGTGACCTCAATGTCACAGGGCATAAAACTTTACCATTGCGTCATGGCCAAATGATACAATTGATGCAATAAGCACTAAATTGTTAAACTATTGACATATTGTACTTGCAAAAGAAAGAGTGAGACAGACACCAGAACCTTGTGCAAGAATTTGCCTCAAACAATAATATTAGATAGGAAACTTTAGTCATCAAGAGTGTATCATGTGGCAGAAACACCAAAGAAATTGAATTAGAAAACAAAAATCCCCAATATCATATCAAATGCAAACAACTATAACAAAAGCCTTATATACTAGCTACAGCCACTATAAAAATCTCCATACTGAAATTAAACATCAGTGTACTTCTTTCCAAGTAAGTAGAGTCCAAAAATAGAGCACCAAGCATACAGAAACTAAGAACTAGAGCACAACAAATCAATTGGAAGATAGGTACATAATTGATCTAAACACATATATACAAGTATTGTGATACATTTCATTATCATAAAATCGTATATCCAAATCTAAATCAGACGCAATGACCTCGTTCTCTTCCAGTGCTTGCAATTGTGCCACTATTTCAGCAATCTTTAACTCTAATTCGGAAATCACCTTTGTTTCTCTATGCAACAGATAAGCATTACATAAGGACAAGAGCGGTTACATGGGAAAACTCATGTTGGACAGATCAAGACAAGCATGCTATTGATCAGTGGGTGAGTTTGAAGAATTTGAATACCTTTATCCAACAATGGAATGAAGCGACAGTGCCTTGCTGGGCTCAAATGGGAAGAGGAAGCAACTACATAACATGTTGAAGAGCGAGAGACCCTGCCTGCATTGGTTTGTTCTTCAGCTTCATCTGCAGGAAATGTTCTGGTATACGTACATCAGACACCCAGCTTTCTTCAAATGAGCAGTTTATCTCTTGGCTCTATCAATGAGAAAATTATATTAGTCTGCCTCATTATCGTCAAATGTCCACAGATTTATCTGTAATTGCTTCAACCCATTGAAATATTCATTTACCAAACCAGTAACAGAGACAACTAAAACAATAGAACATCAAAACTTTAAGGTCACAACTATGACAACAGTCTAAATGCATCACCTGTAAATAAGTATTGAGCAGAAGAAGCAATATACCAAAATTATGCCGTTACATAGAAGGAAAATGATACTCTGTGCTACTTAACATTTAACTCGTTGGTCCTTCCAGAGAAAAAGAAAAGGAAATGAAAAACTAAGATAATAATTTCTGCTTGTGCAGATTCTTACTAGTCCAAAAAAAAAAGAAAAAATTCAAGACAGTCCAATTATGTATAATGTTCAAAATGCTGGCTACAATTGACTACAATTATATGATTCCATAATATTAATTCCTCCGTCCCAAAATGAGGGTCTTGCATTCTTGTACCAAAATGAGCCTACTTTTTCCTTTTTTGAAAGTTAGTTATCTATGTAATACCAATAGTACACATAATAATAATAATTTTTTTAGAAAAGAGTACTTAAAATAAGTTAGTATTCATTCGAGAAAATTTACAACATATAACAGAATATGTAACAAAATGAAGTCTGTTGTGAGCCATATAATTTAACATATGAGATTATATCTGAACATTGAGGCATCATCACAAAAATTAAGGTTCTCAAAGAAGACCGGTGAGTAAAATGTAACATGATTGAAGACAGAGAATGAGGAAACGGAGTCATTGCACCAAATCAAGTGCAATGGCAATGCAAACTGCAAAACTCCATTTCATCAAAACACACACACACACACACACAGAGAAAAGCACCGGAAAAGCCTCGATATCATTCCATCACTGCAACTGACTATAAGAAAAATAGCCGCTATTGTCACTGTAGAATCTCTCCTGTGCGAAGTGAAAGGTCAAGTCATTGCCTTCCAAGTAGCCCAAATAGAGCACAAACTAAATAGAATTCGGTACAAAACTACAACAAATCAAATGAATGATGCATGTGACGCACCTATGTGAATTGTTCATCCTCGGAGAATTTAGACATATATGCCTCATTTTTTTCTTCCAGCGCTTTCTTCTTCTCTTCCAGTGCTTGAAGTTGTGCTTGCAGTTGTGCCTTGATTTCAGCCATCTTTAAATCTATTTCAGAAATTTCCTTTTTTCGCTCTATAAATGATAAGTGTTCTCTGGCCTTCTCAACATAAGGACTAAACAATTCAATAGAAAAACTCACGCTGGACAGATTACGAAAAACATCCAGCATAAATTGGACCTGTTCTGCACTCATGCTATCTAATGGTTGAGTTTGACGTATTTGATGAAATTCACTCTACAATGCAATGAACTTTTGTGTGACATGCGAAATCTGAAAATCGTTTTGCCGGGAGTTTGATGCTGCTCTGCTAGTTCCTGCTTCTGTGACAAGAGACGGACTTGTTTCAAGATGATTACTTTCTGAACTGAATGGGAAGGTATCTTTTTGCTTTGTTGCTCTGATTCTCTATGTTGATAAAATGGCTTGGTACTTCTAAAGGAGCTACTGGCATGAGCATGGGAATAGGGATGGCTCCAAAAAATCATGTGTACTAATATAACGTGTATTCAAACTGTAATTGAGACTTTGGTTTCAAAGTTTAACATTCTCCATAATCTTAGAGGGAAATGGTTGAAAACTTAAAATTTATAGAGGGAAAAAATAATAGGAGGTAAAGAAATGTCGAGGAACAAGAGTGACATACCCTCTGTGAATAGAGGTGTTGTATAGTACTGTTGAGGTCACCATTCCAATGTTTTTCACCTCCAAATGATACTTCCTCTAGCATTGGTGTGATTGTGATTCCCGTAGAGAAGGTCCTCATATTGGGGCACTCACTCACAACTAATGTATTCAGTGAAGGGAATTTGAAAGTGTAATTAGTTGAGCAGAAATTTGTGAGCCTTGGTAAGTCGTCAAGGTACAAATCCCACAAACTTCTGAAAATAATCTCATCTTCTTCAGAGTCACGATCTCCATCACTTGCCACTATTTCTTCCATCTTTGACATCCGCTTATTTCTAGCCATCGAAGTTGCTCCAAACTTGCAGCTGTTGAGGACGGTATTAAATTTATCATTCCACTACAATCCCGCACTATCATATGCACCAAAAATTTGAAAGATAACGAGCATGGTGGTACTAAATTTGACAGACGAGGACATTCAAAGACAACTAGCCAGTATAGTTTCTCAAGAAGTGGGGTTAATGACGAGTCTTCTTTGCAGATATACTTTAATTCAGGCAACATATTGAGTTTTAGCTGTGTTAACTGAGGGAGTAGCATTGGTGGCTCTTCTCCTTCATATAAGAATATCTCTTGGAAAGAACAATAATTTACTTCAAGTGTTTCCAAATTGTGAAGTCCAAAGAGAAACTTGGATGGAAAAGCAGCCAGCTCATCTTCATGAAACTCGGTTAAGTTTAACCCTCCTAGATTGCGGAAGAGTTCGAAGGGGAAAGGACCATACTGCCTCGTTATCATCTTCATGTCCTTGCTTCTTATTGTCAACCTCTCCAAGTTGGATAAGAGCTGAAAATCCAATTAGATAACATCAAATTAAGTAATGACATAAAATTCTTGAAAGAAAGTTAGTTATATTATATAGAGAGCGCATAGTTTAAGTCGATAAGTATCGTGCTAAGGCTAAACCGCTAATGAGGTTATGACACCTTATTTAAAAATCGTTCCGCTCCCACAAATTTATTGGGGGTGTTTATGTGAAATTTAATGCAGTTTCATCTCCATATTTGGCTTAGCTTAAGCCAAAAAAATGGTTGGCTTATATTCCTTACTGTCATATTGTGGATGTCAGAAAAACCTATGAGTTTTGTGCTGGAGAAAAAATATATAAACTAGTGGAGATAGTCATACCTTTCCAAATTGATTCTGTCCTTGACTTTGCAGTACATTTACTATCAAGTCCCCAAAAGATAATTTGTATTCACATATAACTCCTTCAATGCTGGCCACTCTAATGTATGTTTCCTGAGATAGAAGCACTCCACTTTTGGTAGTTTAAAAAGACACAATCCAGCCAGTTTAGGGAACATAAAAGTAGTAGACACTTCTTTTATCTCCCCATCATCATCAACAATTGTTTCCAATTCTTTGCAATCAGATACATGTAGCCTTCGAAGTTGATGCAGACACTGAGCCACAAATGTTGGAAATACATGTTTCAGGCTCTCACATCCGTGAACATCCACCTCTAGCAAGTTTTCGAAACTGAAAATTTTATGGAAATCATTTTTCCATACAAACCTTAGTTTTGGTAGATCTGCTAGATACAATTCACTTAACTGCAAAACTGTTGTAACATCATCTGTGATCTCTTTCAAATTTAGCCCTTTTTGGACTTCAAATACTTCTTCTAAGGCATCACAATCAAGAACCCGGACTTTCTTCACACATTGAATTTTGTTGAGTATAGTAGGTGGAAAAATCTTCAAAAGCTCTGCACATCTTCTAACTTCTACACTTTTCAATTTGCAAAATGAATCTTCTACATTGGACTGATTGTGCCATACACTCTTGATGTTATCCAAGTTGTCGAGTTCCAAACGCTCCAAGCTAGGAAAATTGGCCTGTAATATTTATCTCATCATTTTTATATCATTCTTATAAACCTTACTTTCATCATAAACGAAACACAATCGAAATAATAACTTTTTTACAAATTACTAATTTTTCATATTATACCGAGAACCATAAACTAAACCAACACTACACCGCAAATAAATAAATAACAGTAGGGGAAGAGATAAATCTAACCTTTTCATTGAAGAGAGGTGTATGAATGTTCCCATCTGAGCCCAATTCTTCAACTACCGAGTAGAATGTTGTGAGATTGGGCCAATCATCCAAACAAAGATAGGTTAATTGAGGAAATAAAATTGCATTTGTTGCAGTTTCTCCTTCTTCATTCACAACAATTTCTTTCATCATCACACAACTTGTAACTGACAATTCTCGAAGTCCCACTACTAGACACATAATAATGGGAGGAGTGAACAAATACTTCAAGTTGCCACATTTTCTCACAATCAATTTTTGTAGGTTTTTGAATGATAAAATCTCTGGGTGATACTTGCTCCATATGCCTCTCAAATTAGAGATCTCTGACAATGTCAACTCCTCCATCATAGGAAATGAAACCTGCAAATATGATCAACATACTTCATCATATATACTCATGATTACTGAAATTCTATTTACAAACAATAAATAACATTAATTTGATGTTGTTCCGATTACTATTGATTTCTTTGACTGTACCTGTGTACTTTCAAAGGAAACTTTAAGTTCAAGCCCATGAGGTAGGGATCAATGGGAAAATAGACATAAATTTTCTTATTCTTGCATTTTCTTTTATTATTTATTTGATACAATTGTGGTGAATATTTAGATTCTTAAAACTCAACCAAACAATAGGCTAGATGCTTGTGGCATCAAATAATTGGCATTATTTAAGAGATTCCTCTATCGTATATCACTACTATGGAAAGATGTTAACAAATGTTACCTCTTGAAAAAAATGTGTGGAAGATTTTGTTTCCTCTTTGTCCGGAAATACTTCTTCCTCCTGTACTTCTGTTTTCAAAAACTCTTGCATCTTGACACAAGAGTAGAAGTTTATGAGCTGAGGAAGACATCCTAGTGATAATTTGCGCAATTGAATGAACTCTATCTTCTCGCTGACCGCATCATTAGCATTAGCATAATCATCTTCTCTGCTCTTCTTGGCCACTCCCTTCAATATACTGCAGTTAGATACTTTGATTTCTTGAAGGCATGGAAGTCCTATGGCCATGGAGAAAGAAAACAAACTCTTCAGATGCTTACAATTTAAAACCTCCACAATTGTTAATTTGCAGAAGGAGTCTTCCATCAATCGACCATTGCAAATCTTCTCCAACTTCAACAAATTACGCAAGTGCAACTACTCCAATTCAGGAAAGACCCTGCGTTTTTGGGCCGCAACATTTATGATGAACTGAATATCATAATCTGTTTGGATCATGAGATGCTTTAACTCTGGAAAACCATCCCTATCTAATTCATGAATAACACTTTTAATGCCCTTCAGTTCTTGTAGACATAAAGACTCGGCTCTCCTCAACAACCTTTTAATGTTGTGCTGCAAATGATTAATGCTTGAGGTATCAAGTACCAAACTGATTTTTCTCAAGGCTCTTTTATTATGAAACTCCCTTTTAATCTCCCAAACTGGCATACCTCCAACAATAATTGCGTATCTTTCCACGTTTTCAAAGTCCAAATCTTTTGAAACAAGTTGGGTGTTTGGAATTTCTATTTCTAAACTGCAAAGATTAGGCAAATGTTTCAACTCTGCAAGACTAACATTATATGTTCCACTGCTACTAACGCGCCCTCTTGCCTCCCATCTATTAAAACTTCGCATCATATACAATTCTTCTAACAGAGACAAACCTTTTAAGGCACCTGCCGGAATTACTTCGAGTTTCGAGCAACCACTCAAATCTAACAACCTCAGCCCAGACAATTGCCCAATTTCCCTTGCCAACTCTTCAATATCAGAATCGGCAAGGCTTAACACTTGAAGTTTCTTCAATTCTCCAACCATAGATATGTCTTCTAGCCTATTGCAACTATCTAATCGCAATGTCTGTAGATTTCCCAAAAAGGATAGAGATGGAGGCAATGTTCGAAAATACATTTCCGACATATCTAAGACTTTAAGTATTCTTGTCCTTTCAAAAAAGGTGTCTGGGATTGTCAGAGAGAAATACTGAAATCCACTCAGAATAAATAACTCAAGCAAAGGGCATTCCAGTCGTTCAAAAAGGCAAAGGGGGTTACGGGAGGCATGTAAAACCAATGCAGTGGACCTTTTCAGCACGTCGTCTTGGGGCCATCCATTCAATACAGTATCATTATCTTCAACTGTGAACATATTTATATCCTTTCTTGCACTTGAGATGGCAACACCTCGAACAACATCATGGATTTCGATAATACCTTCGCTGTTGCCATTAAGCAATAAGCAAGATGCTTTGAGCTCAAGGATCAAAGTATGTAGTTTATTCCTTGCATCTTCCACTTTTCCTACTTCATCAAACAAACCCCAACCCAAACTATATTTCAGCAGGACGGCAATAGGAACACCACTCCCAAGTAGACCACAAAGCAAAAACAATTGCTTGTGTGGTTCTTCTAAGTGCTTGTAAGAGATGAACTCCATGGCCGAGTTAACAAATTCATGCATTTTTTTGTTCTTCATCTTTTTGAGTTGGTTCAAAGCTTCCTTCCATGCATGCAAATTTGGTCGACTTGATAGAGATGCTCCAACCGTGACAATCAAAACTGGCAACCCTGAACATCTTTTTGCAACTTCATTTCCTATGTTAAGGAAAGCAAGGTCTTTAATAACATCTCTAGTCTTTTCCTCAAACAAACTCCAAGCTTCTTTTCCCTCTAGAGCTCCCAGGTGGAAAATATTTTTAGTACCCATTATCATCTTTAAATCTAGAGGTGAGTAATATTTTACATCCCATATGCTTATCGTCAAAAGGAACTCCCACTTTTTCCAAATCTAGTTCTTCCCAAAGATCATCTAAAATTACTAGAACCTTCTTTTCCTTCAACCTCCCACAGATGTGGCCTGCTCCTTTGGCTACACTTGACTCCTCTAGTTTCAGATCTAACTTTTTTGCAATCTGCCCTTGGATTTCTTTCAAATCTACTGTCTGTGTTACCAGTGCCATAACAACTTCATCAAATATCCCCTTTTCAGCAACTCGTAATGCAACTTGTTTAGCAAGTGTGGTCTTCCCCATGCCGCCAAAACCGTACACCCCAATCGAGTTCGTATTAGCATCATGCAGTGTATTCACGATTTCCTCCAGAGTTGACATTCTTGAATCAAAGACAAAGTAACCAACAGTGGACAAGGTGGATATGGCCCGTCGAACGGCTCTCTCTGAAACCCCTTTGAATTGCTCTGGTTCTCTCAAGGCTTCAACTATTTCTATCTGTTTCTTGCATGCTCTTCTGCTCAACTGATAATGCGAAACCAGATTTGGACACAACCCAAGCAAGCACCTCGCTTCTGCTTTTTCTTCATATTCTTCCATAACTTTTCTTGCTTCTGCACTGATTTTCTCAGCATCATTCTGCCAGCTCTTGACCCGACTTTTGATCCTCTCTGCATTCTTTTCTGCAACAAGAACAGGATGTTTGGTATCATCTCTTACATCTTCCAACTTCTCAACTTGTAATTTGAGATTAATCATATGCTTCTTGTGATTCCACAGGTACCCAAACTGTCGGACAATGGCACCAAGAGAGTGGCCAAAAATGGTGGTTGCAATGGAAGTAGCTATTTCAGCTGCCATTTTGTATCTATGTTCTGGGAAGAAAGAAAAATGAAAACCATAATTAGGAAATCCTGAATTTTGATACCGAAGCAGCTGCAACTGTAATCAAAGAACCAAACAATAACAAGAGTATTTTGATTATCTCATGTTTCATTTCGCGACAACTAACTATATATTCAGCTTAATGAATATTGGTGTAATATGATAAATTTAATAATAAAAAAAATGGAGGGGAATGCTACCAACTCCCTCTAATGAAAATTGAAAATTCCATTAGCAACTCCTTACATGGTTCTCACACTCTCCTCATATGACTAGCACATGATCCATATAATTATTAAATTTCAAGACTACTACTGACACATTTTGGATTGGAGTTGCCAGAAAAATGAACACCACCAAATTGGATAACCAAATGTAATTGTGTAGTAAAATTATAGTCTTATTGAATTCTCCTCCAAAGTAATCCTATATAGTTGTATATCCAACTTACACGCCTATAGAACTCAGTGGACTGGACTGAAAGCAATCTGGAGATTAAAAAAAAAAAAAAATCTTTATAGTTGAAAATTGATAGCGCCCGAACGGAAGCCAAACAAGAAACTCAAGGAAATAATTCTCCTGACAAAAAATAAGAAAGAAGAAAAGAAAAACAATTGAGCAAAGACTAGAAAGTGTTGCTTGAATAAAGTAAGAGCAAATAATAATGAGATGATAAACTTACCAGTACAAAGAAGCAGAAAGTGTTACTTGAATCAAGAAGGAGAAAATAAATATGTTACCCTGAAGATGAATAATGGGATTGGTGTCAAAAAGCTTCTGGGAATGGATGACAATACAAACAAACAAATAGCAGAAAATGTTACCTCAATCAAGTTGAAGAAAATAATTATATATGAGCAGTAGAGGTTTATCTGAAAGATGAATGATGAGAATGACGGCAAGAACCTGTCGGGATCACAAAGCAAACAAGCAGACTGCACAAAATGTTACTTGAATCAAGTTGAAGCTAATGACTATAATCACTCAAAAAAAATTGTTTGTTTCTTTTGTTTGATATACAAGCAATTGGTACTTTTTATTAAAATCACTCAAATCTTACTGTGACATGATTAAATTTGAATTCAAAAGGTGTATTCCGTCTAGCGTGCCATTAGATGAAGAAATTGCCTTTGAAACTTTGAGCAATAATGTGTTGACACTTGAGATATGTGCATTTGATGAACTTCATAGGCTAACAGTTTTTGAAAATAAATTCTCAATTCCAAAATAATGGAGGAAATAAAACAGTAATTCAGGTTTTAAAAGGGTGTGGAACAAACCACAATTTTGAGCTTGAGACAGAAGCTAAATGGGCTGTTAACTTAAGAAATTTCAACAATAATTCTTGATGATGCATAAAAAATCGGGAATAATTAAACCCAATGAAATGACGACATCTGGCAAGGCGACTAGTCAAAGAGTCAGCCCGAG